>JAHWFP010020605.1:194943-215376 GCA_023313725.1 Lithobius niger | reverse complement strand
AAAAAAATTAGAAATTTAATTTTCTTGCACACCAGTTTCATATTGATGAAGTATGCGTTCGACTTTTTGACCCATTATTTTTTTTTTGAAAATCGGTATCGGTATATCGGATCTGTATCGGATCGGCGTGTGAAGGGAAAATCGGTATCGGATCGGATCGGTATTTTTCTGTATCGGTCGATCCCTATCCGCAGCATAGCATTCCTGGGGAGAACCATAATCCTCCCCATAGGGACATTCCAAAAAAGTTAGGGAGGCAGTGTTTGCCTAAACCTTCACAATGACAAAAGAATAAACCGGGGGGGGGGGAGAGAGGATCTTTGACAACCCCACCAAAATAATCCACTGCTGGCAGATCCAACAAGGAATTTTTTACCTTCCTGAGAAGAAAATACTACCCCAAAAATTCTTGCTTTCATCTCTTTAATGTTAAGTAAACATTTTCTTTCCTTCCAAAACTTTCTTTCAAAATCGTCGCCAAAGCTGGACGAAAAGCGGCAGCCGACATCGACCTTGTCCACGCTGTTGATACAACCTCCTTAATTATTGATTGTTAGTTGGCAAGAAAATCGCACAGTGAACCCCAGCATGATGTCGTACATAATGCCGACATCGGAGCCGACGTCGGTGACAAAACACGACGTCGGGGGGAGAGGGAGCGCATCACCTTGCCGAAAATCTCCACCACTTGATGGAGGAGATGCCGACGTCGGCGTGCGGCATCGTCGGACGTCCGCACCGACATTCCAGGCCTTGTTTTGGTGACTGTCCACGCATATCGCTGCGGGACGACACCTATAGCACTATCAGCCCTAATGGGTGATATGATCGTTTTCGGCCTATGTCAATCCTATTCCCCGAACGTGGAGACGGACGACAATCATGCTCACGCTCAGATGCCTTGCTGGACGTCGCGCCGACATTAGACACTGACCCAACTCGCTCAAATAGTTCAGAATGGCGAGCACACAATCGCGATTACGGGACGTGAGCATGAAACGATCGTGCTAATTTTAAAACTTTCAACTTTTCACATGTATAAATTACATTACCTTTAGCAACAAAATCCGTCGAAACGTAAACAAGGTCCAACAAAGCACAGCAGACGTCTGCTTAGCGCAAATCGAAACCAACCCGACATCTGCTTCCGCGTTCTCACACTAGGTGCCATGGCGGCCGACGTCGGCGTGGAGGAGAAGGAACGCTTGCCGACATCCGGTTTTGGCAAGAGGGCCGCCATCTTGGATTTTCCCGTAACAAGCGTCAAACGGGAGCCAAAATTCTCCACAATACAGGAATGAAATAAGATTCCACTACACCGTACAGCAGAAAAATGAACTTGGGAAACGCAAACCGAATGAGCAAGGTGCAAGGGATCGGCCAAAAGTGAGAATGCATGGGGAGAAAGGCCGAAGGCAGGAACGGCGTGAAAAAAGGGAAATTTGGGTGTGCCACAAAGAAATGAAGCAATCTACTTGTAATTTACATGCAACAGGAATAAAATGAAGAAAAATACGTCTATAGCCAACTTGAGGGCCAGCAAGCCAAGCCAAGTTCCAAACCCACCGGGCAAGGCCTACGCAAACGCCATACTTGGCTGATACAAATAAGATTTTCATAATTTAAACACCGCCGGGAGTAAAATAAAAAGGTTTAAACGCGTGCACCCACTGTAAACACTGCCCGAGTAAACAAATTTCAAAAATTCCGAAGATTCTTTCTATGTTTTTGCAATGAAAAAAGCCGAAAACTTAAGAGCATAAATTGGCATAACCACACAACGTTGTGCTCAAAGCGATAATGAGGTATTATGGACGCTCGCCTTGTATTGTAGGATACAGAGTGGCGCCCCTGGCGGGAGCTATATGGTACTAGTGTTTTTGATTATTTTTGACAATGAGCTGTCGACAATGAGACACTATTGCACTCGACAAAGTTGACGACTGTCACGATTTATTTATTGAAATAATGTGTACCGAACTGATATTGCTGATCGGTAAAAAAAACAATGTCATGGAACAATTGCCGATCACTGGTAAAGATCACTAAAGCTCGTCGATCGCCAACAAGCTGTGTGCTTGATTGCAACATGAATGCAAAACCGACTGGGAAAGTTACTATTCCTGGCATAATAAACAGAAAGCAGTAATCTGATCTAACTTACCTTTACCTTTTGCAAAAAAAAAAAAATGCCAACCGCTCCGATTAGGCTTAACTAGAAGGATGTTTTCCCGGGAATCGCACGCTATTGTCAGTTAGGCCTAACGCACGGACAAACAATTTCACCTTTGACATTTTATTTCCAAAAGATTTAAACATAAGATTAAAGTACCCAAGATCCATTTCTTTGGAGAAACTGCTGAAATCTGCTGCTTTAATTTCGTTTTCAGATGAAGCCACTGTCAGGCGATGTAAACAGAGTTTAATATGTCAGTCCTAGCCTATAGGAAGTAGGAATAACTAATCAACCAAAAAAGGAAGTAGGAATTTAACTAATCAACAAATAAAAACTTTGATATTTAACAATTAATTTTTTTACATTTGAGATTTAATTAAATATTTTGTTAGATATTATTAAAATATTAAATAAAATTTAAATGCAGACATAACTGCTAGGTATAAAAAAAAAACCAGACATGACTAACTGATAACCGTGCTTTTTTAAGATTTACTTTTGGCATTTTTGATTTAATTAATCAAATTTAATTTGATTTAATTTGATTTAATTTTTGGTTTGATTGGGCTTTATTGATGCATTAAATGAAATTTAAATTAAGACATGACTGACAGGAATAGCTAGCCAATAAAAGACCAGACATGACTATCTGATAACAGCCATGCTTAAAGTTGGAAATAACTTTTCAACAAAATCTGTAAAAAAAATCACCTGTTCGTTTAATTCATAAAATTACATCATACTAAACTTTAGAATACAAAGGTTAATTTTAAAAAGGTTTGTATTTTGACAGCTAAGTTTTTTTTATACAAGGTATTAAAATTTTGATAAAAAAAATAAATAAATAAATAAAAGCTGCTCGCAAGGCCCAAAATAAATCTTGGCCTATTCTGCTTGTTTAAATATATTACCGTGATTTTTGCTTTTTTTCCGGGGGAGGAGGGGGATGGGGGTGACATCCCGGGAAAACTTATAAATTATATAAACTATGCATGGCGGCAAAATTATAAATTGTACTCATTGGCGACCAAACATTTTATTTGGCGACTAAACATAATTAGTCCACTGGCCACTGTCTACTAAAGAAAAATTCTAATCTGAAGCTTTAATTTTTGGGCATGCTTTATGGCAATGGCTACATTATTTTAACAATGGTTAACACGGTCCCCGTGTGAGAACGTGCGACGTGCGTCGCAGAAAATAATCGCGGTCAATTTTTTTTTACCGTAAGCTGCACTTTTTTCGATATATGCGGAAACAACGATAATTTCGCTAAATATTGACCGATTTTGACGTTCAAATACACCATTCTCACCCTTTTTTCAATGGTGCAAACCACAAGAAAAACGTTTAGGTTACATAACTGCGTCGCAGAAAGCTGTGTAACATTATAACACCTGGAATATTTGCCATATAAAATGAAGTCATTACAAAGTTTTGACTAAGTTAATGTTTTACTTGATTCTAATGTTAATGCCAAAACTTTATTTAAGTGCATTTATTGAAAAAATTTCACAAAATCGAAAATAATTCATCGCGATACTCCATGGGGATCTCGTTAATCGTTAGGAATCTCATTAATAGACTTTTCCGATTTTGATTTGGTCGGATTCAATTTTCGCACAGTCCTAATTTCCTTCCCTAGATATTGTCCGGGCGTCCAACGCCCAAGCCTTCTCGGCTGGAAATGAGGATATGAAATTCTGCAACTGGTGATTGTAGCGAGATGCGAAAAGCTCCACCTTGGCAGTGCCACAGCGTTGAAAGAGAGTTTATCAAATTGCTGGGTTCAGCTTCCATTCTGTCGTCAAAATCATGTCCAGACCTCGTCTGCTAATACATTCAGTTTTCCGCCTCTTCTCATGTAGGCGACCACTGTGGCATTGTAGGTCACCACAGTAAGTACCTTTCCCCGAAGAAGTTTCCATGCTTGAGTGGCTAGATATATTGCTCGGAGCTCTAGAACTTTTATGTGCCAGAGGAGATAATCTACTGTCCAAGACCCTGAAAGCTGGTGACACTAAGTGGGCTCCCCACCCAGTGTTATTACGGAGCCTAGCTAAAGTCCCTAGGGGGGCCGTAACAAACATTTATCCTGACTGGCAGACTTATTCTAATTCCTCTCGACGATCCTGGTAGAACTGCCACCATTCATTCGCGAATGAGACCTAACCTGTACGATTTAAATTGTGCTTAATTCATTCATGCAGAAGGGAGAATAAAAGAAGTAGATTTCAAACATATGCATTTATTTATGGCAGATATCACAACAAGTTACAGGCTAACTATTTAACGTTGAAGGTAAACAACTTACAGCTGGAACCAGTTAAAAATAGCTTAACTCAATTTTCAGGCATTTTGCGATGAACCAAACTATGATTTCTAACAAAATCAAAAAAAAATTCTATTAATTCTTCTTCCCCTTTACGATTTTGAGTCGGGGGGAAAAAATTAATACTTTATCAAGGTTTTTAGGAACCCGTAGACCCGTATTAATCATCTTGAGGTCTAAATCATTTTAGGATCCCGCCGCCCCCCCCCCCCAAGATCTTATTAGCTAAAGTTATCTTTAGACCACATCTTAGTTTAAGAACTTTACTAATCTAAAGCTTACCAAGTCGTGGTACTGCCGCAACTTCTCCAGCTTATCCGCTACTCGGCTAAGTGCGTACCTGCTCTAAAAATGGCATGGCGTCCTGGCGATCTGCAGTGGTTTTTGGGACCAAGATCACAAATTTCTGTTTTCTTAAATACGAAAATACCATGCCTTCATGCGGACAGATAGGAGCGCTTAAAGCTTCTTATTTGTTGAAAACGTAAGTTAGTTTCACAAACTGCATTTCAATTCGACGATTGCCTGGAGACGTTTGCGCCTAATGCGATTATTGGCTGGCCTACATACACAAAGCAACGCTAAATTTTATAAGATTCCTGGACTTCCGGCAAAAAGCGTCGTTCAAATGCCCGAGCTTTCCTTAGACTGAGACAAGAGCACGCGAGCATCCCATTGGCCGAGCTCGCGCCCTGCGATTGGCCAAAAAAATGCCAAAATGCCATAAAAGCGCAGTTTCCGGTTTGCATAGAGAGAATCCAAGCCCTTAGTTTATTTTTTGGTATAAGTAAACGCTCTACACGATCTTCCTGGCTGGCAATGCAGTTTTTCGCGATACAAACTTTCTGTGATGATACAGAACAGGCTGCTATTTTAATGCAACTTGTCAAACAGACCAAAAGACACGCACCGTCACGTATTATCTGAAAGGCTCGCCTTCGACTGATACGGAAAATAGATTTAGAAAATGACATGACGCGTCGCAACACGTTTTTAGACAATCCTAGCTTAAACGATTCTGAAGATATACGTGTTTGAGTGTCATTCTCATTTGAAGGTTGGTAGAATTGGCCACGATGAAGTATTATTGCCCTATTTTTTATTCCCATATTTATCACATTTTTAATAAAAGTAATGAACATTTCAGGTTGTATTATAAGACGTGTAGAAATTAATGTAGCAGATTGTTACTAAATTTAATAACTTTTAGAATATTTAACTTAATAAAGCAAGTTTAACTTACAAAACTGGCAGTTAAATATACAGCATTTCTTTACATAGTTTAGCTTAGTGCAAAGCAACATAATCGTGTTCGATTTGTGTGCCCCGTCACTTTGGTGAATTTGCATTCTTTTGTTCCAAATCTAGTGTTGTTAATGTATTCATAAAAACAGAAATTAAAATGCAGACCAACGTTAAACTGAAAAGATAACTAAAAAAAAATAACTATTGTCGTTCTCCCGATTTCTTAAAACTGAGGGGGCTGGTATTGGTCCCAGTAAAAAAGTGGTCCCCCCCCCCGGCTCCAGCACCTATGAAAAAGTGGCAAAGTATTGTAGATAAAACAATGCAGAATATATATATTACCTGTATTTTGGGATTTGGGCCATCCACAGTCTTTCCTTCAGTTCCTGATTTAGCATTCTGTGCTGCTGTCTTGCTGGATTTGTCTTTGCCAGCTTTTGCAGCTCTTGTGCCGGCAACACTCATCATATACAGTATATACAAAACAGTGTATTTACACAATACAAAATCTGAAAAGAAAAAAAAAACTATTTGGTTCTGGTTAAAACTACAATTAAAAATAACTTTTAACTGATCCAACACAATCAGGCCAGAGTATTTTAACTGCAAACCATACCTGAGAAAGAATGAATGGTACAAATCTCGCCCACATGGGTCAGTCACGTTGTCCGCAAGCGCGAGCGAGCAAGCGAATGAGCGAGAGCGCACAACAACACAGACTAAAATTGCAGGGCCCGAACCTGCTTTTTTAGTTTTTATTGCCTAATCGAAAATATACATTACCTGTTTTAATAGCAGTTCCTCCCTTTTGAGCTTATTTTCCCCTAGAATCTTGAAAGTTGTCTTCCCTGCCAAGCTTGTACGGTATTGTGCACGAGTGGGCCTGGGTCTGCTTATATAAGCCCCGGCGCAGCGCTCCGTTGGCATCATTTCTCCACCTTCCAGAACCTAGCTCATGGAGGGGAGGCTTGGGCAGGAGTTAAGGTAATGTATATTTTCGATTAGGCAATAAAAACTAAAATTAAGCAGGTTCGGGCCCTACAATTTTAGTCTTTTTATAGCCGACGAACATGTACATTACCTGTATTAATAGCAGACTTCGTCACCCGGTGGGGGGCTAGGTTCAGAGTGTTTCCCGCAGTACAAGCTGGCATCCCCAGGGAAGGAACTTTCCTGATGAAGATACACCTGCTTTCCCAACCACTTTCACCAGGTCGGCAGAGCCGAGGCATGGCAGGCCTTACAAGGGGCCTGCAGATCGTACTCCACCTGTAGAGCCCTTGTCACCACACTTGGGCCGAAGGAGTGGTGTGGTCTACTGCGTCCCATGCGACCAATGCAACGCCATCTACATTGGCGAGACCAAGAGACAGTTGTTCGAGAGGATAGGCGAACACATTGCAGCTGTAAGGAGGGGAGACATTCTTAACGGCATCGCCCAGCATGTGAAACATCAGCAGCACCAGATTGCTTGGAATTCCACGACAGTTTTGCTTTCCTCCAATTCTCTCCAAGGAGGGCATCTGAGGGCCCTTGAATCTCTGGCCATTCTTTGTTTCAAGGGAAAAAAAGTTCCACTCATGAACCGGACAGGTGCTTCCCACGTGTTGATGGAACAATCAGTAGGTTCTGATGTGAAAGCCAAGCTTGACAAGCAGTGGGGCTTGAGTGCGTAATTGTGTATGGATCAACCCTCTCAAATGTCAATCCAGTAGACCTTAGAAAGCACTCGCCATTCAATAATATCTACTCGCCACACACCAAATACATTTTTGTACTATGCGTGGTTTCTCCATTTATGAAAGTGTACAATTTTTTTCAACACTAGTATTAATGCAGAAAAAGCTGTTATATAGCCATTACAAATCTGAGCAGAACGCCGCAAACCGTTCGTCTCTAACTTGTACGGTTCCCGAGATATCGCTCTATGAGTAGCATTCTGAATTGCTAGTCGCCGTTTTGGCGAGTAAGGGTAAATTCAAAGTCGCCAATTGTTGATTTGCAGTCGCCAAATGGCGAGTGGCGACCAACATTGTAAAGGGTTGGTATAGATCAACCCTTCCTAATGTCGGTCGCCACTCGCCATTTGGCGAGTGGAAATCAACAGTTGGCGACTTCGAATTTAGCCTTACTCGCGAAATTGACGACTAGCTACAGAGCATGCCACTAAAAAAAGGGTATCTCTGGAACCGTATAAGTTAAGAGACGAACGGTTTGCGGCGTTATGCTCAGATTTATAAGGGCTATATAACTGGATTTTCTGCATTAATACTGCAATTACACAATTTTGTTAACGCATAAATTAGAGAAACCTTTCATCTTACAAGACATATTTGGTATGTGGCGAGTAAAAATTGTGAAATGGCGAGTGCTTTGTAAGGTTTACTGGCCAAGTGGCGACTGGTACTGGATTGACATTCGGAAGGGTTGGTATAGATCAGAGGTTCTCTCACTCACGCGTCGTCTGCTCGATGGTAGCCACAACCATGTAACGATCGTTTTTAAAATGTTGTGCCTCGTTGCGTTCTGATGAAGGTGAACGGCCTCTTGTTTTCACTGAAAATTTAATGAGGGAACTTTTGGTGTTTGCTGAACTGGTATATTTCCTGAAGGTGGTATTGTGTTATTCTTCCTGAATCTTCCCGATTCTTCGTAATGTTCAAAATAAGCCACTGTAAACGGCAGTTGCCGATCTTTCAATTTGGCTAATAATTTCTGTTTGAAATTAGCCAAATTGCTAAGGATTTTCTTCACCTAATTTAACGTTGTTACTTTAGTTGCGTTGCCTTCAGATGTTGACAAAGCAAAAAAAGATATGCTGATGGTGATTTACTGACGATTTGTTGCAGTTTCATAGAATCGTAGCCTATAGGGCGCTACAAACTGCTCCAGCACATCGCAGTCCACCAACTTTCGGCATCTCTTCAGTCACAGGTGACAGGTTGTGAAGTCATTCACGCTTGATCGTTAGGTGGCTGCATTTCATATACAATATTCGATTATCACTTCATTTTGTCCCAACATCACGTGCGAAATACCAGGACAACAAATTTTTCAACTTGCATTCTGGAAAGCAAATTGGAGTAGAACACCTTTCTCCTCCTGGTGCTACTACGAAATTGGATAGTTGCCTGTAACTATCAACGTTAAAAAATGCCAACTTTTTATAAGTGCAGGTCGTACACAGTAATTTGAAAGAATAAACCTAATAAGCTAAATAAATTTATGGGGTAGTTGGGATGGGAGGTCCAAATATTTCATCTTTGATTCTCGGGGGTAAATTTATCGCATGGTTTGGCTAACGAATGTTGGATTTGGCTACTAAATATGGCAAGCAATTAGCCAAATTGCTAAAATAGAACAACTGCCAGCTTAAACCCTGCTTGGGCAGTACCTTGAAGTCAACTAGAAAAGGTTGCCGACAATTTGCAAGTTTGGTAAGGTTTGGCAAGTTTTGCTGGTACACGGACAGTTTTTGGTGCTGTGTTTTGACCAAGTTGTTTTATAATCTTAGTATATGTTTTAACAAATTCCTTGAATTTTCCCGGTTTTCCAGGTAGAACGCCACCCTGTACAATTCGTTTGCAACATTTCGGACAGGAATCCGCAACAAGCTTTCCCAATGAAGCCGCCATTGTGCCCAGCCAGACATGCGACACGATTCTGCGCTCGTGTTCAAAACGGAAGCTGAGGAAGTGGTACGTGCGCTTTACGGCAATAAGCACCACCAAGCAGGAAGGAGCCTAATTTTTTAGGTTTTTGGACACAAGCCTATTTTAGGGACAAAATTGGAAAAAAAAAGGCAATCCCTGAATATGGGTGCAGCAATCCACCGGCCACTCACCAGTTCGCGATTAAAATGTTTGTCCTAGCAACAAATTTTGCAGGTGGATTGGTGGGAGATAGGCCTAAGGCCACTAAAACTTAATTGTAGTTCTCGGGAGCAGTACAAAAAAAAAAAATGAAGCGAGCAACATTTATTTTAATATTCTATCTGCAATTTTTCTTTTACCAAAATCAAAACTAGTACCATATTGGCTCGCACATAAGCCGCACCCAGAAAAAAACCTTACCCCCCAAAAATAAAGTGCACGCAAGCCAAACGTTTTCTGCACAATTTTTGTCCTGTAAAAATTAGATATTAATTAATCAACAGACAGATTCTTACTATTTACTAAACACTAGTCCTGTTAAAATTAAAAGTAAACAGCAATTTTTCGTATCCATTTGGATGCCATGTTTCTTTAAAAACGTAAGTTAAATGTTATTTTAGAAATAAATTCAGAATAGATGAAGCTAGTGACTTGTGGGTTGCCACCATTGGAAAGCTGGCGAAAAAACGGTTAAAATGATTTATTTGAATGTCAAAATTGGTCAATATTTAGCGAAATTATCGTCATGTCTGCATACAAACCGCAGGTTGCTTTTGTTGGGAAGAAGGAATTAACCTATGGGGTGGATAATTACCTTCCCTTTTCAGTGGATCAAGCGGGATAGTGACGATCGCTTGACGGAGTCACGTTGCTGCACTTTTGCAGCGGTTCCGACGATCGGCCAGGCAGCTATGGCCGTTTTAGGCCAATCGCTGGACTTGGTTAGTCCCATGGCGTAGCACAGTTACGTTTAGCTAAGCTAAAGCCCTATCTGGTTGACTAACCATCTCGTCTCTCTGCTGGCACACGTCCGTCTCGCAGACATCTTGATGCCGAGAGCGGCACGACAACACACTGCACGTGTCACAACAATGTCGTGCCTCACTGTCTTTGCAGTCTGGGCACGAACCGCGAAAATCGTTCGCGCCATTTTTCCCAACAGCTTTTTTTCACAAATATATATAGAGAAAATGCGGCTTATATTCGAATCAATACGGCAGTTTAAGAGTAGGCTACAATAATTGAATTTTTCCAACTAGCCTATCGTTATGTCCCTGGAGAGGTTCTGCATCAGCCGAAACCGTCATGTTTAAGGGGAATGACACGAACTCATGTTTTAAGTCTTTGTAACTTCAGTGATGGTGATGCTAGCAAAATAGTTGGTCCATTAATGACATTCTGAAAAATCTAAATCATAGCAGATGTTTTAACTTGACATAAAGCAAACTTTGTCACAATTTTCGTCCCCGAGAAAATGTCAAGCATACCCCGACGCAAACAGCGATGTGGGAATGGAGGTAAAGCTGACAGTGACATGGTCAGTGGCCCCGGGAATAGTTTGATTAAAAAGTTAACACGCGATCAAAATTTTTTTTTGACCCAGGCTTAAAAAAAAACCACGCACTAAGAAAAAAACGTGCAGGGACCACTTCCCAACCGGCCTAAATAAGGCTGAAACGAACTGGAGTATTTTTCCACTTCGTTGGCAAATTTCATGAGGACTTTTCGTTAGATTTCCAATGGTCTTAAAGACAAGCTATAGCTTAGTTTCAGAAGAGGATAAATGTTAAGGATAGAGAGGGTTCCTTATTTTCAAACAAGTTTTCGAAACCTGTGTACCTAGACATTAACCTTCACTTATGAGAGTTGTGCGGCACTCGTCATTTGGCAGTAGACATTAAAATACACTCGCTAGTATATAGCCTAGAAACAATTACTTAAATATTGTTTGCATTTATCTAACTCTCCAATCAGATAAGTGACTAGCGACAGTATTGCATACTAGCCCATAACCGCCTGAAAGAACTTTCAGACCCTTTTTTTTTAGAGTCCATGGTAATCGGGTCGGTTCTCGGATTCGAACCGAAATTCTCTTGGTTTGGAGCCAACGACGCTGACCACTGGGCTGTGACTGCCCGCTTTGCTCGGGGTCCCCGGGGACCCCTCACAAAGCTCGCGCTGGGACTTAGTTTTTCGCCGTTATACGTTGAAGGCGGTTATGGGTTAGGTTAGCGAGCCCTTGCAATTCTGCACGCAAATTGCTTGTTTCTAGCTAATACGGTTCCGAAGATATGACAATTTAAGCATCAGATTTGTTAATCAGTCGCCATGCTGTGTGGGATCCCTACACAAAGTATCTTTCGGATTGTCTGGAGAGAGTGATGCAGAGGGCGGCGAGAATAGTCACTGGCAACTACAGTATGTAGAGAGACTCGTCACTGGAACGTGCAACAAGATGTTGTGGAATTCGATAAAAGAGCGAAGAAAACTCCAAAGGTTGCAACTGTTTTTTCGCGTTCTAAATATCAGCACTATTGTGGATCCTATTAACTTCGTGGTGCCCCTGACTTTGTGGGTAGTCATGACCAAACCAGAAAGGTGAAAAGATTGCAGTGCAGCAAGAACGTACTTGCAGGCACCTTTTTTCCATGTACCATTGTTGAATGGAATAATTTACCTAGAAGGTTGTACAAACTGACTCAAACTTGCTTTCGTCAGAAAGCTTAAAGTTATTTTACAGCCTATAATTTGCAGACATCTGTGGATCATGTGAGGCGGTTTATGTTGGAGAAACCCACCGACAACTTGTTGAACGTCTCCAAGAACACCTTAGTGACACAAGGAAAGGCGTATTGCGGAATGCCATTGCGAGACATAGTGAACAGAAAAACCTAAATTTTGGGGGGGTTAAAATTGGTTTCTATCGTCTTACGAAAATTTATACTACCTGTAAATTTAATTGCATTCAGTTCCTGAGTGCTCTTTAGTTGCTTGAGGTTTTTTCGCTCTCCAGATACGACCAGTGCGCAACCCTACTGCGCATGCGTCAATGCGCAGCCCTCCTATAAAACGTGACCAGCGCGTCCGTCGGCCATCGCTTTCCTCTCGATATGTCAACCAACCCATCCGAATGTCAATCCAGTAGCAGTCGCCACTTGGCCAGTAGACCTTACAATGGACTCGCCATTTCACAATTTTTACTCGCCACATACCAAATACGTCTTGTATGATGAAAGATTTATCTAATTTATGCATTAACAAATTGTCCAATTTTCTTAAAACTCCAGTATTAATGCAGAAAATCCAGTTATATAGCCCTTATAAATCTGAGCAAAACGCCACAAACCGTTCGTCTCTAACTTATACGGTTCCAGAGATACCCCTTTTTTAGTGGCATGCTCTGTAGCTAGTCGCCGATTTGGCAAGTAAGGCTAAATTCCAAGTCGCCAACTGTTGATTTCCACTCGCCAAATGGCGACCGACATTGGGAAGGGTTGATGTCAACCATGATAGTGGCTCAAGAGGGGAGGTAGGGTGGGTATTTACAGGTAGTATAAATTTTCGTAAGACGATAGAAACCAATTTTAACCCCCCCCCCAAATTTAGGTTTCTAGTCGTCGGCAGAAAATTTCTACTACCTGTAAACAGTTGACCTCGTCAATATAGGTGGCGAGCACCATCATGGCGAGTTACCCCGGGTTGCGGACTGGTTCCCCCAAAAGTTAAACAAAAACTTTGCACTTTATTAAGGTGAAACAGAAACAGTCACGCCGGATCGCTTTCGTAAAATGTGGTGGCCCTGAAAAGGGCCGTTTGTTTAGACGAGCCATGCATCCGTCAGGGGTCTTCGACTTGCTTCCGTCTTCTGGAGGTCTTCGTTTCTGTTTTAAGTGCTTAAGGGGGGGGGTTGACTACACTTCTGGCAGTTACGATGGTGCCAAGTCGGTGTAGATCTCCTTCCTGTCTTGTCATGTCACGGAAGTAGTGGCTGGTGAAGACAGTTTGGCTTCTCCAAAAAGTGGCTTGAAGATTTCAGCGATGGAGACATGGTTGTGAAAAGCCCAGGAGGTTGAAAGGAGGTTGAAAGTGCAGTAACTTTGATGTTGTTGTCGGTGCAGCTGATGCTTTCATCTTCGTAGGCTCGAGTGATTACCGTTTTGATCCAGTTGGATATCATGGCGGCTGAAGTTACGTTGGTCCCTTTGGAGAAGGGTAGAAAAAGTTGCAGACGACCACGCCGACATTCAGGGTCCGCTGTTCGTTTGATGTAATATCGGAGTGCTCGAACGGGACAAAGTGTTCTTTCTGGTTCTTCGTTGTAGATGTTTGTTAATGCTGGAATAATTATGTGTTTGGCGGATTCGGAAGGTTTTTGAGTTTTGGCACGGAAGTCAGGTCGCGGTCTGAGGTGGATAAATCTGGAGACTTTGTCAAAGAAGAAGCAGTAGGCTGGGTCGCTTGAGAGCGCCTGCATTTCGCTGGTTCGTAGACTTGCTGCAAGAGATGTGAGGAATACAGTCTTCCGCGTTAAATGATTGTGGCAGGTTTGAATAGGTTCGTAAGGTTCCTTGGTTAGGGATTCTAAGACCAGAGGAAGATCCCATTTCAGGAATTTCTGATACACGGAGGGACGTTCGTTTTCGTAGGACCTCAGAAGGGAAGTGGTCCGGTAGTCTTCAAGCAGGTGTCGGTTTCCTGCGGCTTTGAAAACGGTGTTAAGTGCAGATCTGTAGACTAGAATGGTGGAACCTTTGAGGTTGTCTTTGAAAAGGTCATCAAAAAATGCTAAGAGTTGTTGAATAGGGGGATTGATTGGATTAACTTTCTTTCGCTTACACCCTATCCTGTTAAGGAGGCATCCTTCAGAAGCAGGAGGTCTGGGGTGGGTTCGTGGAGGGGTACGGTTTTGGCGAGGTTGGTTTCGGTCATTCACCAATGTAGGCATTCCCATGGGAATTCTTCGTTTGTCGGTAGGGTTGTCCTGGATGTCTGGTGACAGGTGTCCCAGTGGTCGATTTGATAATTGTGGAAGGGGCGAGTCATCCATCTGCCATACGCAACCCTTCCGAATGTCAATCCAGTAGCAGTCGCCACTTGGCCAGTAGACCTTACAAAGCACTCGCCATTTCGCAATTTTTACTCGCCACATACGAAATACGTCTTGCCGTATGATGAAAGGTTTCTCTAATTTATGCATTAACAAAATTGTGCAATTTTCTTAAACTCCAGTATTAATGCAGAAAATCCAGTTATACAGCCCTTATAAATCTGAGCATAACGCCGCAAACCGTTCGTATCTAACATACACGGTTCCAGAGATACCCCTTTTTTAGTGGCATGCTCTGTAGCTAGTCGCTGATTTGGCGGGTAAGGCTAAATTCAAAGTCGCCAACTGTTGATTTCCACTCGCCAAATGGCGACTGGCGACCGACATTGGGAAGGGTTGGCCATACGGGAGGAGATTTGCCATGGAATCGAGTTTCCCGATGAAGGAGTTCAGAGTTCTGAGAGAGTGGGAGGTTGACTTCACGAGTTCCAGTCCGTGTGTGAGTACGTCGGTTTTCCGTTCTGCTGAGGGAGTGACAGTGCTTTCGATTAAGTTGAAATCTATTCCCAGGAAGGTGAATTGCTGGTAAGGTGTTAGTCTTGACTTTTTTTCCAGTTGATCCCCAGTCCTAGGCTGTGGAGGAATCAAATTGTGAACATTCTGTTTCGGATGAGTTGTTGAGGATTTGGGTTGAGGAGCCAGTCGTCCAGGAAGGCATTGGCAGTGATTTGGTGGCAATGGAGATGGCCGAGAACGGGTTTCAGGATGGATGTGAAGATCCGAGGAGCGGCATTTAGGCCAAATGGTAGACTTTGGAATTCGAAAACTGTTTCTTGATAGAGAAAGCGGAAGTAGTGAAGGGATGCCGGATGGAGTGGGACATGAAGGTAGGCACCCTCCAGGTCTATTAAAATGGTCCATTCCATGCTCCTTAGGGAGAGTCGGATGGTTTCGAGGGTTTCCATTTTGCAGTGGTTGTTGTGCATGAATTGATTCAGTGGCTTTAGGTTGAAGATCATTCTGTTTCCACCTGACTTCTTTGGTCTGAGGAAGATGGAGCTGTAAAAGCCAGGTTTGGAGTGATCTGGGCAGATGCGAATGGCTTTTTTTGCAAGAAGCGTATCGATTTCTGAAGTGAGGGTGTCTGAAGGTCTTGTTGCGAATTCCCAAGGAGGGGAAGTTCGAAGGCGGGGATTGTTTATGAATGAGGGACGAAAGCCATGAGAGATTATGGATAGGACTGTGGTGTCGGATGTGATGCGTTCCCAGGCTTGTAGATGCAGAGTGTCCGCTGCGATTGTCAGGCGTGGAGCTGCGTTGTATCCTTTTGTTGTTTTGGTTGATTCTGCGAAAGGATTGGTTGCTGTAACGAAAGGAATGCTGTTGTCGTGGGAGGATTAGGATTGTGTTTTGACTGGCTGTTTTGGAGGAGCGGCCATGTTATGGTTGTGTTGAGCTTTCCAAAAAGGTTGGTTAGAGGCTGCCTTGGGTTTAGGTTTACGTGAAATGTCCAGATGAGGTGCAGAGTGAAGAGTGTTTCAGATTCGTGAAGGGGAAGGTTGCGAAGGGCATGCTTGGTTGAGGTGTTTAAGTTGGTTGTGGTGCCAAGAGCAATGTCACTCAGAAGAAGGGTAGAGTTGAACAGAGCCCTGGTGAACCAGTTGAAACTGTGAAAGGTGGCGAAGGACATTTTCTTGAACAGTTCGGAAATCAGCACATGAAGGTGTTTGATGTTACGCCTGCTGGACTCAACGGCGAGTCTCTCGCATAAGGCGTTAATAGCAGTGGCAAGGACATCAGCTTGAGAGGCGGCACGAAGGCCAAGGCGAAGGATTCTGTCGTTTTCTTAAGAACAGCAGTTGGGACTTCCGCACGTTTTGGGATGAACATCACTAAAAATCTTTCTTGTCTGTTGATTAACGCTAGGAGTGTCCTGAAAAACTTGGGTCCCTTTAGGGCTATTCTTGCTGAGGAATCCTTTGACCTCGTGTTCGTCACTGAGTCATGGCTGAGCGAGGAAGACCTTGATTCGACAATCATTGGTGGTCTTCCATACACGCTTGTACGGCTTGATAGAAAGTCCAGGGTAGGTGGAATCTTACTCGCTGTTCGAGAACCACTACAGATTGCTTGTTGTGGTAAAGCAGACAATGCCGAGGCCATGTGCCTTTTCCTACCAGACCAAAAGCTTACTTTCTTGCTCTGCTATTTACCTGACAGCTATTCATATAGTCAAATTGAAACACTATCTTCCTTTATTCTTAGTCGATTCAACGATAACACCCCAAATATTTTACTTGGTGACTTCAATTTATCTTCGGTGGACTGGACGACCAATGTAGCAGTGGACCGCCCGCACCAGGTGTTCTTGTCAAAAATTGCTCCTTTGGCTTTCGATCAACTTGTTGATTTTCCGACTAGAGGGAAAAACATCCTTGATTTAATTTTTACCACAGATGACCGACTTGTTTTTGATGTTTCATCCTACGACAACTTGGGAACTAGTGACCATAGCATGGTTGCCTTTAAACTAAACTGCTGCATGGTTGGTACTGAGTACAATCGCCCAACTCAAGGGAAAATTGATTTTGAAAAATTACGTCATAGTCATTGACATTGATTGGTCCGAGCATCTCTCTCCATACGGTAACGATATTAATAACGCTTGGAATTGTTTTACGAATCTTATTACCCAGAAAACTGAACAGTGCCGCGGAAAGCCACGAACTAGAAGGTCCGGCAAAAATTCATTACCAACATCAATTAGGAAACTAGGTAAAAAAAAACTTAAACTTTGGAGAGAGCTTAAAAGAAACCCAGGAAGCCACAGTTTAAGCAATTACAATCTATGCCGTTCACAATACTTGACCAGCATTCAAACCTGGCACAACAACAGAGCATCAAAAGTGGTACAGGACGGAAATATCTCGGCACTTTTTCGCTACTACAAAAAAAAAACCAGCAATATGAAAAGCATACCACCACTCTTATTTAATGGCATTTATGCTACAACAAACATAGCCAAGGCAAACCTATTGAACACCATATTTGTATCTAATGGAGTCACTGATGATAATCTAATATTACCACCAAACGATACTGAGCTCAATTCTTCTGCGTCATCCAAACCATTTCTCAGCTCTATTGTTTTTACCCGACAACTCGTACTTGAAGCAATGTCAGCACTCAAACCCAGTCATGCTGTCGGTCCAGATGGCCGTTCGTCGTTTTTTTATAAACAAATTTACCTAGAAATTGGTGAGGCTCTACTGTTCCTTTTCAACCTCTCTTTCCGTCTGGGAAAAATACCAGAAAGCTGGAGTACGGCGAATGTGGTTCCGATATTTAAGACGGGTAACCATTCAGATCCCCATAACTACCGTCCTATAGCTCTTACTGCCGTTCCATGTAAAATCATGGAAGTGATCATTCGAACCCAAATGCTTTCGTTTTTCTCCAAACACTCTTTACTGGACAATGAACAATTTGGCTTTCTACCCGGACGATCCTCTACCATGCAACTTCTCTTATATCTGGACCAGCTGACGAGTGCTCTTGACATCGGCATCCCATCTGATTTTATTTTTTACGACTTCAAAAAAGCCTTTGAGTCGGTCGTCCACTCCAAACTGCTCGTCAAATTACATGCTCTCCAAATCTCTGGAGATCAACTTTACTGGATCCAGGCATTTATTTCGAACCGTACACAAAAGGTCGTTATTGAGTCGATTCAATCAGAATGCTACAGTGTGGTTAGTGGGGTACCTCAAGGATCCGTCCTGGGCCCCCTACTCTTCGTCGTATTTTTAAATGATCTTACTTTTCCTTTGGAGTCACCTGGGGCGACACGTTTCAAATTCGCTGATGACGTCAAAACGGGATCAACCATCACCTGTTTTCGTGACGGCTATCAACTTCATACTGATATAGACATCGTTTACCAATGGTCGCTTAAATGGCAGTTGCCCCTTTCGCAATCTAAATGCTATGCTTTCCACGTGGGTGCCTCCAATCCTTCATTGTCCTATGACCTAGGTGGAACCAATTTACAAGTTGCAGACTGTGGTCGCGACCTAGGGATTTGGTTCTCTAAGGACCTATCGTTTTCTACACACTGCACGAAGATTGCAGCTACAGCTTATCGCAGACTATCAATGATTAGGAAATGCTTTGAGGCCACTAGCGTTGATTTACGGGTGTGGGCCTTTAAAGTCTTTGTAAGACCCCTTTTGGAATACGCGAGCCCAGTTTGGTCCCCCCACCTACTAGGGGATATTGATCGCCTTGAGGCTGTACAGCGAACCTTCACCAGAAGCCTTCCTGGCTTCAACTCTTCAGGCCAGTTCTCGCCTTCGTAAGGCCGGACTGGAACCATTCGAGTTGCGTAGGATTAGAGCAGACCTGATAATGACTTAAAATTTTGCATGGATTACTGCCGATCGATCTACCCTTTTTCGATCAAGCTCCCTCTTCATCCACCAGAGGCCATTCCCTGAAGCTGCGTGTCGAGCTCACACATCTGGGCTGTCGGAAATCATTCTTTGCCGTGCGTGTAGTTCCAATTTGGAACTCACTACCCGAAGAGACGGTCTCTGCCGCGTCAATCTCAATCTTTAAGAAGAAGCTACTGAGCTGTGATCTCACTAAATTCCTTAAAAGGACTTACTGACAAACTCCTTTTAATCACTCTTCCATGATATGAATTCACTCCTTCTCTCTTTTCCTTTTAACGCTGGGAACGGTATTAGTGGCCTGCCCTTCCGTAATCCCACTCCCACTTTTGATGAGAGTAAACCTCTTATTATTATTATTATTATTATAACATGGCAGTTCCGAAATCCATCTTTGCTTCGGTTGCAAGGAATTCAGATTGATGATAGGTTTCAAACTGTTTAGGGTTTGCGGCGCTATCGCCGGAGGATTGGAAGAACCAGGATTCACGACCTGGGTGAGGAGGCGGAGGTTCTTTGTCTAGTTCCAAGAGTTCTCCTTTGCCCAATAAGGATCCACCGGTTCTGAGTAAGGTGGTGAGAAGAGTGGTGGATTGGCCGATTCGTGCACGTTGCTTGTTTCTTTCCCTTAGTCCAAAGCCGAAACCTGTTTAAGTCCTCGGTTAACCTTAGAAGGCGGGGTCGGGTCAGGTTTGTAGAGGAAGTTGTCAGGGACGATGGCTTCCACAGCTTTGAGAAGGTCAAAAATCGGGATGGTTGAGGAATCGGTGTCGCCTTGAAAGGAGTCTTCGAATGGGGCGGGTGGTTGACGCTCAAAGTTTACTTGAGGTTGATTGTGTTGGTGTGCGGCCAGTACAGCGGCTGAGTCAAGACCGTCATCAGGATGCAGGACAGCATTGAGCAGGGTCTGAAGGTCAAGCGAAGAGGAAGTGCATCTTTTCTTACTTAAGGGTGAAGTAGGGGTGGTTGATTTTCACTTGCCTGAGTCATTGTCAGAGGATGCAATCCAGTCATGTACATAAGTATTGTGTGTGGAAGGAGCAGGGTCGGGTCTAGTTTTGTATGAAAACTCCTTTTTGGCACGCTGTAAAAGTCGGTGGACTTCGTCTGGGGAGAGTGTCCCGGCGATGACTTGGTTGGTGTGAAGCAGCAGATGAGAGGTTCAAGGGTCTGTGATCATGTTCTAATGCTTCAGGGGAGGAAGAAGTTGATGATCGTAGACGTTGGCCACGTGGAACAGGTGAAGCTGTAGAGATGAGCGGAGCAGCAGACGTTGATGGTTGTGTGGGCGATGGTAAGACAACGATGCTGGGGTTTACAGGAACAGGGCTGGCCGGAGGTGTTGAAATAGGTCGAACGGAAGGGTCCATTGCGACTGAGTCAAGGGCAGTGTGTTCGGTGAACGAGGTGTTTGTTTTCGTTGGGCTATGAATTGCCTAAATTCGGCGAAGGTTTGCTTGCTTTCGGCGAAGGCTTGATGCGTTCGGCGAAGGTTGTGCATTCGGCGAAGGTTGTGCATTCGGCGAAGG
>JAHWFP010020605.1:173191-194933 GCA_023313725.1 Lithobius niger | reverse complement strand
ATTCGGCGAAGGTTGTGCATTCGGCGAAGGTTGTGCATTCGGCGAAGACTGTGGGGAAGGTCTTCTTTGCTTGGTTGTGTTCGGCGAACTTGTGGCTTGGAGACTTTCGGCAAATGTCAGGCACTTTCGGTGGGCTGAGGCAGCTGGAGAGGCGATCCGTCTTCGACGAGTGCTTTAGGAAAGTGATGGCCGACCGACGCGCCGGTCACATTTTATAGGAGGGCTACGCATTGACGCATGCGCAGTAGGGTTGCGCACTGGTCGTATCTGGAGAGCGAATAAACCTCAAGCAACTAAAGAGCCCTCAGGAACTGAATGCAATTAAATTTACAGGTAGTAGAAATTTTCTGCCGACGACTAGAAACCACAAGAATGCTTGGGAAGCAACGTCAGTGCTTTTTAAATCCAACTCCCCCAATGACGCTCATTAAGAGCCCCAGAGGCTATTGCCATAAAGCACTTCCAACGGAAGATGGTCCCCTTAATGAACGTGGCGAATCCTGCGTATGCCAGCATGACAAATTCATGCACCCTTCACTTAGCACCTGTCTCGATCGTCAATGGAAAGTTGAACTCGGTCTAGATGTTAAGCGTTGAGATCAGTGGTCGCGATTCAAAATGGTGGACCGCTGGGACTTTTTGTCAAAACGTGACTGTTGTTTGTATCATTTCTGAGCTTCTGATGATGGTGATCGTGTAAATTTATCACCGAAAATTTAAGTTAAACAAATGCTTTTGTCTATTTTGTGGTATTGTGTAATTTGTTTAAGATGTTTAAGACATCTGTTTGATTGCCTTGCGTCTGTGGCGCTTGTGGGCTTCGTTTCTCATTGCGTTTCCTTTTCTTTTTATATTGCTCGATTGCTCCTTGGGGCGTTGCAGTTATTTCAAATAAATAAAACTTGGCGACTAGCTCTAAATCCAACGCCAAGTGAGCTATTTTCCTCGCCATTTGGCGAGTGGCGACCGACATTGGTGAAGGCCAGTGAATATACCGAAATGTATACGGAATTTGTGCTTAGACAAATTCGTGGATCACCACATGTACATTGAATGAGTTTTTTTTTTGTTTAACTGGTTACTGGCTCCCAGTGTCTTTTTAACAGAACTTTTTAATTTGGCGACAAAGGTTTCTCAGTTGCTTTACCAGCCAGTGGGGAGTTAAGAAAATTAGGAATCTGCGCCTATAGCCCTATGTATTTTAGGATTCAAGTAAAAACTTAAGGCCAAGCTTTCGCTAATTCAGTATAACCACCTCCACAAAGTCAATCAAACTTTCAATTTCTTTTCGTCCCGTGCTAATCACAAGAAGAAAAAACAATGCTTCGTGGACTAGAACATTTCATGAGACTAGATTTTTTGAGAGCCAGTTCCACACGCGACCTTCCCATCAAGTGTTCGTAACCGCAATAAAAACAGTTTTTTTTATGTAGAGGCTGTGTACAACCTAGGGGCATGGGGAGGTCCTATAACAAGGATCAGTAAAGCTGCCCTGTGTGCCAAAGAACAACTCTTGGATGGTGGCAGTGGCCATCTGTGGGACTGGATCCTTGATTTGCTACATTCCTCTATGCTCTAATAATGAAAAAAACTGTAGATAGACTTCTATTGAAAATGAAATAGCCTATTAAAACTACAGCAAGTCACATAATCTATGCACAAGGCTGCAAGCTGTTTGTTTCAAGCTAGTTCAATCAAACCATTTAGGTTGCCAAGTACAATTTGATAGGTTACAAAAAACTGATGTCAAATTTCACGCAAGAGGGAGCTTGAAAGAATTTTCAGGCAACTAACCATTATTCAAAACATTGACCAGAATCTCAGGCAGTATGAAATCAGACTATAGTACAATAATCATGTATTGACAAGTTAGGAAGGAAGGCAGGAAGGAAACATTGAGGGCACAAATCTAGTTTACCACAAACCCCCAAATTTTAAGAAAAAAAAAAAAAAGACTTGCCTTATTGTCGTCGTAAGGCAGATTAAAGTTGATTCCAAGGTGCGGCAAGGAGGTTTAAGCCGAAAAAAAAAAAGACACAAAATCGCTTGTTTGTTCGCTTGTTTTTTTTCGAGGCAGACGGCGCTGTGCAGGAAAGCATCAACTGGGCCAAAGTCCGTCAAGTGAAACGCCAAACAGAAGCCGGTACCTGCCTAACCTAACCGACAATAACAACAAAACAAAACTAAACTGACAATAACAACCCACTTATCTGAACTGTTTTCGGGAAAAAATATCAGCTGGGGGCAAGAGCGCGGGGGCATGAGCGGGCTTCTGTGCACAGCCCCGCGAACGAAAACGAACCCCGTATAAATGTACTGATTGTGGTAACGTACTGATGGGGTTTAAACTGTGTTCCGCGCTTCCCACAAAAAAAAGGAGACCATATAATGAGAGTGTAGGGTAAGTACTAACAGAATTCAGAGCTTTTAGAAAATTGTGGTAAAGTGAACTTTAGCCACATTGAGTATACATGATCTAATGAGGCTACATCATGCAACATCTCAATGCAAAATATTCGAAAATATTTGCAGCAAATAATAGCAAGGTTGTGTGAACCTATACTGTTAAATGGGCTTGTTTCATCCGGAATCTTGGCTTTCAAGTAACATAGTCTTACATCACTCAAGCCTCCTGTGTTAATGTCGTAAACTTATTATACCGAGGAATTCGACAAAAATTAGTAGACATTTAGACATAAGTAGATATTAGTATTTACTCGCATACTTGCCTCACATAAACAAACTGATATACTAAATGTGACAAAAATACGCCACTCTTGCACAAATACTTGATACAAACCGATAGTTTTAAACCCTCGGTTAACCTGAACAGCTGTCCAGTGGTTCTATAACACTTGAGTATCCCAATTCACATTTTATAACGGCAAGGTGCCACTCCTTTCATTACTATTAAATGCAAGATGCATTCAGACGCGTAGATCACTAGGCCTAACAATGGAGCGCTTACGACATGTAACACAAATCCGCTAGCTTTACGTCAAGCCGCATTTTTTTTCCCACATCACTTCTGCCTACTTAAAAACAATAAGTCCTCAATAAACACGTAACATACCACAGGATCTTAAAACACTGATAATGACGAATTTAAATGAATTTCGACATTGTCTATTCTTAGGCTACATAAACAACTACAATTAGTGCAATGCCCTGAACTGCAATTACCACAATTTTGTGGAAAGCGTTTCATCAACGTTGGCACGCTGCGCACAAAAAATTTATTTCGTACCTTTAAAAGTTATAAAATACGTAATTTCGTGCCTCCTGAAATACTTACGCACGGCCAACTGTCAAGTCAAGAATTACGAAATAATCACAATGTATTTCTTTCCACCATGTGGAGACGACGCCATAAATTCGTTCGAGAGATTAGGCCTAAGTTTCGATTATAATAGTCCGCGGTATGTTGGCCAACCCCATCCGGTAGCTCCCCAATTACACCAACAATTCCTTAATAACGTCCTTTTGTTCAATTTGTTCGCTTTTGTTCGTAAAGATCATTTACTCAATACTACGGATCCTCTGTTGAATTTTTACCTGTAAAATGCGCTCACAAAAGCTGCAGGGTCACGTGATCTAAGAGATTCGCGCCGCCATAAAAGTCACGATAATGACGTCACACTTGCATTTTCCTTCAACTCCATATTCGTACGAGTACGAAATTTTAAAATCATTCTGTAATTTCTTAACTATGCTTTAACTGAAGAAGGGCGTCGACAAGATAAATTTTCTACCGGTAATAAAAAAAAAGCTAATTATTGCACTAACAGTTTACACTGCGGATCACTACAATCTAAGTACTCAAGCTAACAACACCGCTTTCTGTGATGTTGTTTAAATTAATTGCCTTAATATTAAAAAAAAATAATAATTCTTGGATTTTGTTTGGTTGATTAGTTTATGCATATAGCATCATGTCTTTGCCTACCTCATGAAAAGTCTCAAATTCAATCAACAGTGCCATTAACTACTGTCCCTAGGTGGTTACGAACCGTCAATAAATTTCTAGTTGCATTATCAGCCGCTGTCGGCGCTGTTAATAAACATATGAGGCAAATGAGCCCAATTTGAACATCTCGACGAATGTGGTTTACTATTTTTTTAAATTTAGACAGCCAAAGTATTACGGTTGCTGCAATTACTTTTTACTGCTACAACTTAGGTGATGGCATCGAACGAAGAAGTGCTCTTCCGAAGAGGATCTGGGGTTGGTATCGTTCAAAATCTAACAAAACTACACAAGTTTAGTAAACTAGGGATGGGAGCTGCTCTCGTCACAAATTGGTGTAGCTCTCTAGTCTCATCACAACTTGGGAGATCTCATCATTACTTTCACTTTTTTAATCGTCATTGGGCCCTTAGTGGGTATGACATGATGTAGCTATACATTGTAAAATCCAAATAGAAAATTTATCCAAATTTATGAACAATACTATATGGAAATAAATATAGCATTTGGAAATTATTATAAATTCAATGTGCTGGGGTATATTGTGTGGCAATAATGTGTTGTATATCAAGAGTTTGTTACTGTACTAGCATTGTAGCAAGAGTGAGCCCCAAACCCCTATCTCACTCTTGGTCACCTTTATGATGAGTAAAAGGGCCCAACACGAAGTCGCCAATTGCAAGATGTCGTTATCTCATTCATTGCCTCGAAAAGTTGGACAGGCAGATGCTCCAAACGTTACAGAAGTGCTTGCACACCACTAAATCTATCCCTATTGCTTCGAAAGTTATCCAAAATTAGATAAACAGATCCAAAGTCGCACTTGTTTAGGCTACATAATCGGTTGCAAGGAATTAGTTTTAAAACTTTTTTTAAACGCACACTTTAAAAACTGGAGACACTCACGTATCTGTCTCCAGTTTTGAAAAGTTTTAAATCCATTTTACGATGAGTGAATTTCATATTATTGCCGGTAATAGTTTTTTAAGGCATTAGTTTTGATACCGATGGAAATGTTAAACTATTACCGGTGCTGGAACCAACTGTGAACAAATTATGTGGTTTGTCCACAAAGTCGTACTACCCTAGATGTCACTACTACTTTTGGCTAAGCCTACAAAATGACAATCATGTTGGCAGCTGTCCAGTGTTTTGTCTAGGGTAAATTGTGTAAGAAAGAGATTCCTCAACATTTTTGTGTGTTAAAGTAACGCTGTAAGTCAGGTGCTTGAGGCCTAAATTCAATTTCATGTTTTTGCCATGGCCTTACTGCATTTCCGTAGATCGATATAACACTAGGAATGTTGATTCCTTCATGAAACCTTTCCCTATTCGGTGATCGACAAAACATATAAAAATAAAGATCACCAACGCTAATCTGGTTCGGTTGCATCTGATGGATGTCTGACGGGTGATATACTCGCTCCCTGCATGTAGGCTACACCGTACATTAGCCTACAGCTAACGAAAAGAAGAATAAAAACTTACGAAGCCTGCCATTCTTGCTCGTAGAGGAAATTCACAAGGATATAACAACAACAGCAGATTGCCGAACAAATAACTCACCGTTGTGCTATATTTCCCTCACTACAGTATCGGTTTTAGCTTTGCTAAGGGAGCATTAAGAGCCCTGTTTTTAACAAAACGAAAAGTTACACAGACCGTGATTCACGGTTCGTACGCTCCTTGGAAGTCTTTGAAATCCTTGAAAATCGGCAAAGTGATTTCAAAGCCGTGATAGTCCTTGATTTTCAACGTTGGTCCTGGAATATCCTTGAAAATGAAATGAGCTTTTATTTCATATTTTCTGAAATCACCAGCCTAGAAATTATAATAATAAGTTTTCCGTAACTATAATCGATACATTTCTGTTGCCTATCTGGTACCACTAGTGGGTGCTCTCCTGCAACCAAGACGTTTGATGCTTTCCTATTGGCTTTGCGTTACATTGTGGGTCATCTTTCATGGTAGGCTGCCATTGCTGTAAGTTTAGTGCAATACTGATTGTCATGTTGGGTAACTAAAAAAAAACTGTAAATGGAGTTAATCTCGCTATAGTCCTGAAGGATTAAAGATAAATATAGCATTATTTTTAGGACAGTGTTTACAATTTGTAGTTCATATTGTATCATTAATTTTTTTTTAAAGAGTGCTTGAAATATGGAAATGTGGTCCTTCAAAGTCCGTGAATTTCATAGAGACTTTGGTTTACGAACCCTGATTCATTATTTACGTTGTGTGTTTATGGCTCATTGCTTTAGTCTGCATCCTATTTTTTTTTTTACTGTACAGAGTTGTTTTATAGCAAATGGAGTTTAAATGGCAAACCATGTTAGCTCCGCATTAATTTTCTGCTATTGGTTGATGTGTGAATTGTCCTAGAAACTATAAGTCATGATTAACATTTTTTGCCAGTTGCCACTGACTGGGATTTCAGTTTTACTAGTCACTAGCAGTTTTTTGTTAGTATTGCATTAGAAAGTAATTTTTTAATTAGATAAATTGCTCTGTTAACTGGTGTCTGTCTGCATCACTGGGACCTCCTTCCTGATGCAGTTGGCTGACGATGTGGTTTTCAATTGACCAACTTAAAGATTAACACTGACTTTGTGTATTGATGTTTTGGAATTACCTTTGCTGCCTGTACTAAGGCAAAAGAGACTATTAGGAGAAAAGAAAATTTACTACCAGTTGTGCTTGTGTTCATGGCAGATCTACTGTCACTTCCATTACTTAGCGTATGTAAACTAGGCAAACGAAATATGAATAATCATAGAAATAGCTGAATCGTAACTTTTTAATCACCTATCTGGCAATAGAACTTGAAAAGTGTGGTTACCAGACCTCTAACATTTTTTTTTTTGTCATGTAACGACTGGCGAAATCTTGATCATTATCAGAAACGAACACGTCCCCCTAGTGGCTTACCTGATGTTGCCTAAGTTTTAGTGTCACACGCAGCTGCAAAATTTCCTACCACTGTCTGCAGGCCTTCCAGTTGTCCTACTTTTCCTACTTTTTAACAAATGTCCTACTTTTCCTACTTTTAAAAAGTTTAAAATGCATCATATGCTGAAGTTTGTAAAACTCGGTACAGACGCAGACCAAAATACAATCTGAAGTAACAAAGCTGAGCCAATCAGATTGTTACGAGATAATTATTACAGTTTTCAAGGTTTCTACTTCTTTTCCAAAAATGCAGTTTCAGATATCTGCTGTGAATTATATCTTCGGTAACTTTCTGACGATACTATTACAGAAAGAATTAAGTTACTTTGGTGCACATAGTCTATGTACAAACTAAATGATCGTGTATTACAATGACTTAGGCAATTTATAAAACCAGAAGTTCTAGAGAATGTCACAGGCAGAACTCTCTTGGCAATAAATGTAAGCGAATATAAAAATCTCTTGCTAAACCAAAAATGTAAAACAGAAAAGACACCACTTTCAAAAAATTGGAGCGTCTTGGACCATTTGACTGCATATAACGTACATGGGTTGCAAAGAAGACAAAATCTCTGCAACAAGCACTTCAGCGGATACTTACAATGATGGGGATCCCTTGCGGCCACTTGAAACAGACAGGGGAATAGATGAATGATAAATGTTACCCAATTGATTCTGATGGCTTGTAAAAGTTGAAAAACATAACATAACTACGAAGAATTGACTCTTACCGGAAAAAAATTTTTCAACTGAAGGTGCCGAATGAAAAAGTAACCTCACTAAGCAAAAGTTGTCAAATGCGGCCTGACTTTATCTCATGGAAACGCTGGTGTTGAACGAGGAATCTCACTTAAAAATGCGCTGATGACATCATCAGGGTGCATATCATTACATAAAAGCTCCATCGGACTGAGAACTGTAAAAGACTACGTTTTAAAGAAAGATGGGCGGAAAAAATTCAGTGCGCCAATGTAACTAAGCAAGACAAGCGCGAGATTATCTTATTTGTACAGTATTATTGTTGCTCCTGTTGTCCTACTCTTTTTCTGGAAACGTCCTACTATTTTTCTATTTTTCGAAAGTTCACTGCAAGGCCTGTGTCTGTGATACAGTAGCAAATGTTAAAAAAAATTGCCCATATCCAAGTATTTTTATCATGATTCCTCCATGTTTACCACTTGCAGTAGCAGGGGTGGAATTTCAAAATTTTGAACCAGGTGCAAATTGCACCCCAAATTTGGTACTGGGGTGCAAAAAAAGTCTTTGGAGTGCAAAACCATAGTGTAAACCAACATACTGGTTTCCTATTTTATAGCTATTGAAAATTCTAACATTCAACATCGCCATAATATGTACTGTTTTCCTGCACTTTGCTTAAAACTGACTTGACTCCACTATTCAACTGAAAAATCTATACACATAGGCTAGTTTAACCAAATTTAGTAAAAAATGTAGTGTAACTTCTTTGGAAGGAATGGTGTCACAGGAAATCTAATTCCAAGATGTTTAAAATGCTGCAAACTGCAAGTCTGTAGCTTGTGCAGTTCAAAAGTTATGAAAAATTCAACTTTAGTGTGCAATTTTGCACTCCAAGAGTTGCTTCTGGAGTGCAAAATGCGATATTGGAGTGCAATTTGCCCCTGTGCATCCGAATATTTCGACCCCTGCAGTAGTTAATTAATTTCCCAGCACTTTACCTATTGATTTTGCTCTTTACGAATGAAAAGGTTTCATCCAGGTGATTTAAACAAATGATGTAACCTGCTGGAATATCGACATCGGTTAAAAATTGATAACACCGCGCAAGTTTAGGTAAAATTTGCCTGCAGCAGCCTTCCACTGTCGTGTTACGTTGCAATATTTATGTATGGGGATATCAAAGACGTTGTCTCAATCCATACAGCAAACAAAAAGTTAGCTTATTACCTACATTTTTCGTGGTTGAAAAAAGTACTTGTTATTGTAGGTTCATGTTGTCATGATCTGCAATGAATAGGCTCACAAAAACCTATACCGGCCAATGCCTAGGGCCTACTCGTTTATAAATGTCAGCTATAGCCTACCAACTTTTATTTCTTCACCAACTGTCCCCATATGGTATCACCATTGTTTTCTTCGATTTAGCAATCCACTTATGAATTTTCACAGTGGCTCTCTATCTTAACCAGGTAACATGCCCAAGCATTTTTGGCATAATTCTTAACCTACAATATCTGTATTTAGGAAGAGAAGCTGTAATGATGAAGCACATCAATAGTTACTAAGGCTGTACCGAACGAGAATTTTTCAGCCGAACCGAACCAAACCGAACAAATCTTAAATAAGCCGAACACCGAACACTACCGAACCGAACAAAAATGTACCAAACCAATCTTAAACTATAATGTAAAAGAATTCAGTTCACAAAGATTCATCAAAGCACAAGTTTCTTAACAAATGTAGGTATTTTTACATAGACTTGTAAGTCCATAGATGTTGAAACTCTGTTTAAACATAAAAAAATCTCCACTACTTTTACATTTTCCCTTATAACTTCTGAACCGTTAGAACTAGGAACTTGTGGTTTAGACCAACAGAAAGCTGGCAAAAAAGCCTTCAAAATGGTGTATTCAAACATCAAAATCCGTCGATTAGAAGTGAAAATATGTTCGGTTTGGTATTTTGCGTGTGAAAGACCGAACACCGAACCGAACCGAACACCCTCTGTTCGGCCATGTTCGGTTCGGTTTGTTCGGTTCGGTACAGCCTTAATAGTTACATATCTTTTATAGTGAGAATGATCAAGGGACTTTTTTTTTTTTTTTTTTTTGCTTACAGAACGAAGATGATGAGACATGGGATGACACAGCATTAATCAAAGCTTACGACAAAGCTGTAGGACTAATAAAGGTAAGTATGCAAGTGGTACACTTATCTCACTTAGGTGAAATTGTATTTGTCACAGTAATATCTGGATACGAACAAAAGTCGCAGAAAAATGCTCACTTTCACAACAAAAGACACTCACACTGTCATACCCTGCGTCGCCCCTGTTAAGCAAAAAAGGTATAACTCGAAAATGGTTGATATGAGTAACAGCAGGATCAAAGTATGAATCCGTTTAAAGTATTAGGCCTCAAACGTTTTGTTGGAGAGGCTTATCTTTGGATTAGTTGGACGAAGAAGCATGCACATTCATGGGCAAAACAGTACCTGTTGAAAAAGAATGCATGACATTATCATTAGGCACTTGTTGACAATTTTGCAAAACCATCCGTCCTATATGTTCTGTATATCCTACATTTCGTATATTTTTGTGCTTTGTCCTGTAAGTCCTATATTTTGACGAACTTTTTTGTTTATCGGACCAGCTGACATCGACAGCTACTTTTGGGCCACAAGTTATTCCTTGCTGCTGTAAAATAAATAAATAAAAAAAAAAAGAGGTTCTTTCGTAAAGGGCAATTACTATCCATTTTGACATGCAAGTCTTACTTTTGGATCATTTACACAATAACTAAGCACAAGAATTGCGGTGAGAATACGTTACGTACGTCCGATAGTACAATTTAATTACTGCATCACCAAAACACGTAATGGGTACCGCCATTGTTTCGCGCGGAACATCCGAAATTAATGCCGACAGACGGAGCTGTTCTCATTCGTAGAATCCTCCTCACTGTGTTACTTATGGGACATCCCCTTTTGACTCGGCACATTAGGCTAGCCCATTTTGAATCTGATTAATGCCAAAATAGCGCGTAGTTACGCGCATTTTTGCGTCACTTCCAGTGCTCTCCCTGCTACTTCCGCTGCCCTATACCTCCACAGTGTCCTTTGCCGAAGCACAGACCAGTCATGTGTGACACGCGGTCCCCAATTTTTTTTTTTTTTTGAAACGTGCGACTTCCCGAGTTGGAAGTGCGACACTAGGATGCCTAAAGACGATAGCAAAAAGGAGAAGCAGAAGTCAGTAAGGTTTGACTACCGGGGAAACGTGAATGAGAGCCGGGTAGAAGACGACCTGCATTCGGGAAAACCTGTAAGTAGGATTGTGCTGAGCGGCCAAGATGGCGGCGATAGGCCTAACGACGTTTTACCGCACTGCAAGTTGCTATTCCGTGGGGTGATTTGTCACAGTCAATTGCTAGTTTGCCTAAATTATTTGGGAAGGAAATGCAGGTGGCGTTTCGAGAAACGGTAGCGGCGGGGAAAACCCGGGAATATGAATTAGAGGAATCCTTTGTTGGTCCGATGCGTGGACGTTCTCAGGGCGGCATGGCCCGGCGATCGATGTTAAACAATGGGCCGATATTAAGTGGGATAGATAGCGTATGGGGACAGAGATGACGATCTCGCCCGGGGCCAACATGGTTGGTTGCCAGCCCAGAAGCAGAATATTTTTTGCCGGTCTGCGATTAGCTTTTTACAAACTAAAAACGGTCTGCGGGAAGGAGGAGGTGTCTGCGGGTTGCAGATATGGTGTGAAGGTGGAATTTTGCATTGTGCAGAATTTTGAGTTAGTCCCATTTTGGTTCATGAACAAGTTTCTTGCGAGAACTTTTTTTCTAGATCTTTGTAGGTTGTTTTTGCTAAACAACTTGAGAACGACCATACCTATCGTCATGACAATAGCACCATTCAAAAGCTCTCGAAAAAACGGTTAAAATGGTGTATTTGAACATCAAATTAGGTCAATTTTGGGCGAAATTATCCCAAAAAGAAGACCAAGAAAGAAAAATGTGCAGGATAAATCGTACTGCAACGCTGCCAGCTCTGATTCTGCTACAGGGGTTGCCAGTAGATTACGCAGCAGATTATGAATATGAAAATCTAGCGAACCGAGTGGCCGCTACTCGTTCGTCTAGACTGATGGCTAATGACTATTCTAGCATGTGGCAGGCGGACGCTGCCTGACCCACGAGTGGGGAGGTTGCCTTAGGAGACGATACGTTAGGCAGTTTGCCAGAGGCCGTTACCCCCCAAAAATCCAGTTTGAGAAGTGGATCGTAAAATTTAGGCGTGGTGGAACGGCCACAAAGATGTGCAGATGTCAGACTCTGATAAAGACGTAATTCGTGATCGATACATAGTAGACCGAGAGCTGCAGGGTGAATTTCAGTCACCCCGTACACCAATATTGCCCCGGATCGGGAATAAACTCTCGTTAGTGGAAGTTGTGGATATCGCCTTGGTGAAAGTGCAGCAGGAATTTGTCTAGGTGCTGTCGCCCCTGCTGACGGCTTTGCAATTTTGTGTTATGGAGCCGATCGACGACACTAGCTCATGGAAGACTCAGTTATCACAAGTACTGGTGGATGCAACAACGCTTCAGATACAGGCCTTGCTACAAATGCACAGGATGCGGAGGGATCATTTACAAGTTGCATTCTCGGAGGAAATGCGAGCGGAGCTGTTGTGTAGTGAACCGTCCCTCTCCGAGTTATTCGGCGCGCCACTCCAAGAGGTGTGACGACAGACACAAGCAGAGGCTGCAGCATAGGTGTTAACGACAGACACAAGCAGAGGCTGCAGCATAGGCGTATGGTAGGCCCACTTTTGCGACGTATGTTTCCGCCCAGAAGGGATAGGGGTTGGCGGCCTCGGGAGAGAGGCGGCGAGTGATAGCGTGGAGCCAAGGCGGAAACGGGCCAGAATTCTTAGTTTGTTAACAATATGATTTTTGGAGAATGACTGTCGCACACGGCGATCCGCATCCTGGATGTGGAGGTTGCGGGTGGTACCAAGAGAGGGTATACTTACAGCGTAGGTGGATGCGCCGGTTGTGGCAGCTTTGAACTTTTTGGCGTCTTTATACGAGAAGGGGTTACAGTATAGTAGCATTGTAGGTTACTTGGCAGCGATATCTATATTCCACAGTGGTTTCGATGGTGGGGCGCTAGCGTCGGCCCCTCTGGTGCGGAGATTCGTGAAAGGGCTTTTTCGCAGCTTGCCGCCCAGGCCACGATATGTAGCAATTTGGGACCTGGCCCAGGTGGCAGCTTATTTGAGGACGTGTAACCCGCCGGAGGCTCTATCTCTGAAAACCCTGACGCTGAAAGTAACTATGTTGCTGGCGATTGCGGCGGGGAGTAGGGTTAGTGAGTTGGCCCATCTGGACCTGCGGTGGTGTGATGTGACCAAGTTGGAGGCGGTGTTTGTAGTGCTAGAGCACAAGAGTGCCAGGAGTGCGGTACCATTTGTAGTAGTGACACTGCACCGCCATACAGAGAGCGCGTTAGATGCAGTAGTGTACGTCACCGAGTATATTCTTCGTACGGAGGCCCTCAGAAATGACCAGGCATTGGCAGGAATGGACAGACCGAGCCGACTGCTACTGTCGTATGTGCACCCGCATAACCCGGTGACGTCCCAATCGGTGGCAAGATGGTTGTGTTTAGTGCTGGACAGCGCGGGAGTGTCAGTGGACAATTTTCAAGCCCATTCTGTGCGCGCCGCGGTTGCAGCACCAGCAGTAATTTGTGGGGCGTCACCCGCACAGATCATGGAAATGGCGAACTGGGCCTCACCGTCGGTGTTCACCGGACATTACCAACGGAAGCTGGTGCAGGGCCTTGCTGGAACACTGCTGCAACAGCTCCAAGACAAGGGACTTCTGAGTAAATAAGGTAGGCTGGCAGCGCCACGTGTGTGAATCTGATCCCATAAGTAACACAGTGAGGAGGATTCTACGAATGAGAAATGGTGATTTTACCAGAGAACTTGTTCTCGCAGGAGAATCGAAGTTCTCAGAGTAGAATGTGACGAAGGTGTGTTACTTTAACTTCCCGCCGCCTCCCTGGTCGCTTGGTCAGTACCAACCACAAAGAAAACTGTGGAGGTATAGGGCAGCGGAAGTAGCGAGGAGAGCAACGGAAGTGACGCAAAAATGCGCGTAGTGACGCGCTATTTTGGCATTAATTAGAGGCAAAATGGGCTAGCCTAATGTGCCAAGTCAAAAGGGGATATCCCATATGTAACACAGTTTCGTCAGATTCTACTGTGAGAACTTCGATTCTCCTGCGAGAACAAGTTCTCTGGTAGAATCATCATTTCTGTTTCGACTCGGACGACATTTTGAGTCGCCTTTCTGTGAGAAGCCCACTGAGATAGCTGTGAGTAGCTCACATGTCTGACGGCCTTAGTTAGCCACTACTGTCGTGCTGTTCGCTTACCAGTTATTTAAAGAAAAGGGGGGGGGGGGGGGCAAACATGGAGTTGTCTTCGAATCTACTCGAGCCAAATAAATTCATTTGATAATGAAGATTTTTTTTCGTGCAGGTGCTTCTTTGCAACAAACGCATTCGGCTTGTGTCCAGATGCAGCTCCGACACCTGCACGAATTTTGGCAGCCAATATCTATCGGTAACGCCCTCTTGCGAAGTAGAAAAAAAAATCTTCATTCTCAAATGAAGTTATTTGGCTCGAGTATATTCGAAGACAAGTTCATGTTCGTTTCTCCCCCTTCCCCACCCCCTTGTTTTTTTCTTTAAATAACTGGTAAACGAACAGCACGACAGTAGTGGCTAACTAAGGCCGTCAGACATGTTATGCCTCACAGCCAACACAGCTGTCTCAGTTGGCTTCCCATAGAGCGGCGGCTCATTTATCATTTATCGGCATTAATTTCGGTTGTTCCGCGCGAAACAATAGCGGTACCCATTACGTGATTTGGTGATGCTGTAATTAAATTGCTGTATCGGACGTACGTAACGTATTCTTACCGCAATTCTTGTGTTAGTTGTCGTGTAAGTGATCCAAAAGTAAAACATGCATGTCAACATTCTTCTAAACAAAGGATCCATTAATTTATGTACTCGACGAATAATTACTCACTAGCGCAAAAACATTGTTGGTAAGATGTGTCAAGAATGATGTTTTGAAAGAGTGCAAAACTGGTGCCCACCTTAAAAAGCTAAATCTAGAAGATGAAAGCATTCAGCTGACAAAACGACAGTGGATTGTCAAGCGGTAGAGGAAGTACGAAGCGACGCGATCGGAAGTGACACAGAAATTGCATAAATTAAGGTAAAATTTGATACAAATGAGGGGGAATAATGGTACCGATAGCAAAGGGGACATCCCATAAGTAACACAGTTTCGTTGGATTCTACTCGGAGAACTTCGATTCTCCTGCGAGAACAAGTTCTCCGGTAGATTCATTATTTTTTTAGTTTTTGTAAGTGTAATTTGCATTTTTTTAAATAATTTTGGAGCTAACAATACGCAGCAAAGATGCAGTAGAAGTGCACAATATTAACTGCGTCCGTTTGCATATTTCAGGCGAACATAGCAAAACGAAATCAGTCAACAAACAACGTAGTAGAAGGGTCTGAATCTGATAATCAAGGAAAAAAGTCGAAGAAAAATAAAAACAATCGTACAAATTCGGTTTCTGTAAGTACTCGGTTTCGGTGTCCTATTTTTCCTGCTTGGTATTTAATGTATGCTTGATAAGTTAGCTTTGTACTGAATGGCCATGAATTGTGAGTTTTTTTGAAATCTGTGGTGGAAATAAAGAATAAAGCCGCTAAAAAATTAATTAAGGAAGTGGTAGTACTGTTGGAAATAAGCCACCAGGTTTATGTGGTGCACTTCCTTGTGGGCCAACAGCCGTTCCTGTTGCTGACTGACAGCAGACGACGAAGGACGTGTGTTGACTTTTGGGAGCGGTCAACATGATGATCGCCGAAGATAACCTTCGTCACAAGTGGAAGAGCCAACGAACCAAGGCCCTTATGCATAAAGGGCCTTCCCGACCACGATAATTCGGCCGGAGAGAAAACAGCGGCAGATGCAAAAGACCAACACCGCGTATTAGGCCTAACGCCGCAACTTTCAAGGTCAAGCGAAGTCCGTCGGCCGGCCGCAGCTAATAACGCGGTGAGCAACCGTAAATGCTTACGCCTAGTCAGTATGTTAGAACTGTCTATTGCCCCATTGCCCCGTTCCTTGTCTAGTACGAACTTCCCACTCCTTTTCTGTTCAGAAATGACAGACTCCAACATTTCTTGGTTACGGGCCCAGCAATGGCAATAATAACGGGGAAGTCCCGGATCGGCGCCAAACGTACTAGCATCGAAACTAATGAGGCAAATTTGACGACGCAAATTTTTTTTCTCAAAGAATGGGCTGTTTGGTCGTGTTCCACGTAAATTCCGAGAAATTTTGAAAAAAAAAAATTAAAGATGGTAGCCACCACATAGACGACGGGAATATTCCAGAGTTTGAATATTTTTAGAATTTTTGTGGCAATATACACGACTTTTTTAGTGATTTATGCCTCTATACACGCAATCATTAAGAAGAGAAAGCCGATTTGTTTACAAATAAGGATTATTGTGTATATGCTTTACCAGTTTGCAGAAAATAACGTTTTTTACGAGTTTTTATTCTAGAGAAGGAAAAATCAACTTGATGACGATTGATTATGGCATGAAGTTTTAGAGAAGTTTTTTTGCAAGAATCATGGCTGTAATTGGCGACACGAAATCTTTATACCAGAGCAAGGGTCTGCCACAATTCGAAGAAGATGACTGCGAGTCATGGAGAATTAGGCTTGAATTCGCCTAAGAAGAGAGAAAGTTGCTGAAATTTGTAAATGGTACTGCTTTACAGCCTAATCCTGATACAAAGCCTGCAGTAAAGAATAAATTTGAAGAAGACAAAGCTACATGTAGGAGGATAATACTGGTGACCCTAGACAACAAGAACTTGAAGAGATTAAACAAGTTTACTGATCCCAAAGACATTTGGACACAACTTGAGGAAAGCTACGCTGCCAAGTCGAAACTTTGTAGGCCGGATGCACTCATGTAGCTCATCGAATGCAGATTTCTCCCACACAAGGCGGGGAGGGATTACGTCTTGAAGGTACAACAATGTGCCGACAAGATTGAGAAGGCTGGTTGCTCTCCTGTCGGTGAAGAACTGTCTGCTTTTTCATGATACGAGGTTTACCGGATGAGTATGAACAGATCGTCATGATTTGCGAATCGTATGACAAAAAGGACTATACCATTAAGAAGGTTGGCACCTTGATAATTAATGAGTACCAATACAAGTCCACTAAGGCAAAACAAGTCAGCAGTGAGAGACAATCGATTTTGAAGATTGCCAAGACCCAAGTTGCTAATCCGTCGGTTGTGCAGGAACAACACTTAAATGTCATAGGAGCACGGAGAAAAGAAGAGCGAATCTGCTTTAATTGCTCAAAGAAGGGACATCTTGGAAGGGATTGCAAATTGAAGAGACGAGGGCCAGTCACAGTTGGCAAGAATGGTAAGCCGTCCAACTACGCATCGAGTATAGGGGTGTATTGCTCCACGATCCCTGTAACTCGTATGGAGTCATTACTCCTAGATTGTGCCACTACTAAGCACATGTTCTTCAGTAAGGAAGATTTTATCTACTACGAAGAAATAAAAGGAGAGACTCCCGTCTTAGCAGACAAGTCACAGATGCCATTCGTGGGGAAAGGAATCGTACAGTTAACACTACGTGGGCATAACGTGAGACCCCTTGAACCAGTGAGACCGCTGGACTTTCGGATCCCTCAAACCCCATCGCCATGATTGATGCCGCAAACGTTTCTTTCCATCCACAAAGGATCTTTCAAACAACGTACACCTTTAAAACTCGGAAAAATGGATCTTACCAAGGTGCTCACGGTGCCTAGGCCGAACCATGCCGAGATGACGGCCTTTCGGTTCTCCAACCATGGACACAAACATCGGGCTCCATGACTCTCGTGGTCGAAGCCAACACTCACGAGCCTTTTTGACTGTCATTCTTCCACCTTCAGATGGAAGTAGACTCCTCCACTACCATCCCTTACCACTCGCCATCAAACGTTGGTCTCATGTTGGTCACGTTGGTCTCATGTTAGAAGACTGTTCACAGATCAGTCACATAATTGACAATATCAAACCTCGTATTCCTTCAGACCTTCGAATTGATCTTCTGCAAAGCAAAACCAACGACAAGACAAGCACCATCATTCATTTCAGTTCGCTTCACCACATTGCTCTTCCACAAAAACCAAGATGAACACCAAAGAAGACTAACGACTTTTGACTGAAGCGAGACAAAAAAAATTCGAATTTGTAAACAAACAAACTTAAAAAAAATACTTATTCCCAAGGCCAATCGAGAACAGAGGCAAACGCTGCTGTGGACGATTCGCAACAGTTTGAACACTCTCAGTGCATAACAATTACAAACCAAAGAAAAGCCTACAAGTTAAAAAAAAAACTTAACACATGTCACTTAGCCCAAAGGGACAACCACATCAGCACAACATCATGGAAGTCTAACAATGTCTCAATTCACGTAACGGTGTTCGCATCAATGACTCAGGTCATCTTACCATCTTCAACATCCACCTTCATATCAATTGAGCATTGGAAACTCTGCCACGTCTAATGCAAGATTTCGGGAACACATTCGGTTTTCCGTTCCTCCACCACTGACACAAAGACACAAGACACTTGACCCCGCCTCACCTTCGCCGCATCGACACTCCATCGCCACAATTTTTTCTTGACAACTTCAAAGCTTTGTCAAGAACATACACTCATCCTCAACCAAACCTTATCGCTTCAAAACCAATAAACGGCATTGTTCTTCTCAATGAGGCTGAGCCTCCCGAGAAACATACTTTCGAGTCGCAATGAGAGAAATCTCATTCCGCCAAGGATTTCACTCCTGTCACTGAGTGACTCACTTCATCAGTGTCACCTGCAGCAAACTGTTCTCCTTGGTTCCTCGACAAAGTGGGATTTCGAAAAGACTGGTTAGCTGTAATCTTTCCTGGTGCAATTACAAAACAGTTTCCTGGGGGGTATTTCTTACTCGAAGACAGCTGGAATGGTTTGCAGCCACTCCGCGAAGTATGGCCCACGGTTCTCGTGCTTGGTAAGCTCACTGAAAATACTGTTACTATGACTACTGTGAAACGCATCGCCAACTTTATCAACACAAGAGGGATTACTTCCTTGCATCTTTCACTCACCATCACACAGAAGACAGTCCCTTTAACCTTCACACAGAAGACAGTCCCTTTATCGTTCAAATTTTCAACTGCTTCCAGCAGTTCTTCAGGCCTCTATAAGTGGAACCGTTCTCTGGTTACATGTCTGCTTTTTGTCGTCTTCTCGGTTTGAATTCGAGTTTGCTTCTCTCTGTAGCCTCTAAAGAAAAAGGTCGCGAACCCTTTTACCGTTCGTGCTCACTCTTGAACAGTGACAGAAGTCACGTGCCAACAATAGGGCACGTGTGTGTTGACTTCTACTCTCTCTCTGCAGAAGAAGATTGCGGCAAGCTTTCGTCCTCGGTGCTTCTGCGGATTAATGCCTCGGATAAACTCGGTCGATTAAAGGGAACAAACCGCATTTATTTACGTCAATAAATGTTCTGGTCACCTTAGCGTCGATTTCAGATTGGGTGATTGCGGCTTCTCGCGTCCTCACTCAACCGTCAGCTCTCATCAACTCTTACAACTGCTTCTCAACTGCTTGTATGCATGTCCCGCTTGGTGGCAAACTCTCGCACATGGCGAGTGGCGTTCAATGCCCACTGAGAATTCGCCACAAGCACCCCCTCCCCGAAATCGACCTCCGGGCGATGCAAAAACAAGTACAAATGGTAAGACTTACATCAACAGTAAATCGAAAATCGAACAAGAAACATTCAAAATCAGATATAGTCTGCGCTCACATCGAAATGTGGTGTTTCAGCTTCTGCTCTCGTAGGCAAGAAATCCACTCCAACGCATACTGCTCCAATGAACCTATGCGGAGACCCAACCCAGCGTACATTTTAATTGCCCTATCTCGAACGACTGCAGGCTACAACGCGTTGTCAACAAAGGTCGCCGGGTTACTAAGCAACGCTGCCCATGTGTAAATCGCAAGCCAAACAGAAATCGTCATCCACCCAATTTCAAAACAAAAATGATCTCCCACAATACATTTACGGAGAAGATAATAACTCAAACATTATGAATGAACAGAAAATTTACGAGCGAACAGAGAAATTACGAGCGAACAGAGAAATAAATCTCGGCTCAAATAACTCTTAACTTTAAGTTAAAACTATCAAAGAATCACAGTGTCGAACAAACGAACACTGATCAGGTTTATCGCGCGGTACGTGCGCAACAAGGCGCCATTCGAATGGTAAGACTTTCGAGAAAAGGAAAATCGCGCTGCTGGAAGATTCTACACATTCTGTAATGCAGCGGTTTCCGAATATACTTCTTTGGTCGTGTCTTCTGAGCAACACGTGTGCGTGGAGACGAAGGTTGGGTAACAACACTGTCATCTTTGTCAACATCTGACCGCTCACTGTCATCATCACTGAATTTGCTGAAGCACTTGTGATCTCGGAGTAAACTCTGGAGCATCAACGGAAAGTTTGTTAGATGCCGAAGCAACACTGGTATCAACGGAAAGTTTATCAACACCATCACTCGTTTCACCAACGGAAAGTTCGTCAGCGGAGCTTTCTTGAAGAACACTGCGCACTCCATGTTTCACCATGATGGGAGCCCAAACATGAGAAATCGGTGTCATGCTGTAGACGTGGATCTGGTTACGCACATCGTTGGGATCAGTTGGGAAGACTGAGAGGAACTGAGTCAGGCGCTTCACAACTCTGAAGGGTCCTTCGAATTCCAGTTTTCCATCGTCGGCAATCCCCGTGAAAAATTTCACCTCCTCACCTATCCTTTAGTAGGGTAAACAGTTGATCACGGTTCTTTTGCCAAATGTACTTGTTGCCTCCCTGTAGCTTATCAGCTGGGTCATCCGAAGGTATCGGAATGTCACCAGGGTAGACTTTCTTCACAGGCAAAGTCTTTATACCAAAGACAATGTCTTCGATGTCGGGGTGGAAAAAGGGTTTCTGGTTTTCCTCAAGGCATCGTTCATCATCATACTCGTCGATCATGCTCACTTGGTCATAATACGGCTCTAGATCAACGACATTGACAGCCCGCATATCGTTCAAGTCATCTGCGTTCTGCAGTACATAGTTGAGGTCTCGCTTTCGTTGAAGAATGCGATACGGCGCAAGATAAACTGGAGCCAATTTCTTCGATATGCCTTTTGAAGCATCAGACTTGAAGTGAGCCTCCAATTTCACGAGCTTGTTCAGTGTTCACGGCGTTATAGGTGATCTTGCACTTCCTCGCAGCCTCTTGCAGGTGCGCTCTAGCAAGGTCTCTGGCATCATCAAGATGACATTGATGATCCTCTAAGTACGTATCAAGGGTCTGGTTGGGTTTCTGGGACGGAAGACATACTAACTTCGAAACAGACCAAGGGTCTTTGTCCATACACAAGAACGAGTAGTGTGTTGCCAGTACTTGCGTGCAAGGCAACTTCCAAGTTTGGTAACAACGGTCCCCATGCGTTGTGTTTCATACCAACGTACAATCTTATGGCAATCTTCAACGTTCGATTAACTCTCTCTGTTGCGTTTGATTGGGCATGGTACGTGCAGATCTTTCACAATGCCATGTTAATCAACTTCGCTAACTCCTCAATGAGCTTTGACACAAAAGCCGGGCCGTTGTCTGAGATAAGTACCTGCGGTGGACCTCTGTTTCTGATGACTTCTTTGAACAGATGTACTACTGCTGCTCTAGTTGTGGCATGGCGAGCGGGCACAAACCATACCCACTTTGTAAAGTAATCAACTATCGAGAGTATTGCAACCCCATTATGCCCGGTACAAGGAAGAACACCAGAAGGATGATAAATTCAGGGTTTATTCTAGGGCCACGCGGTCTGTCCTCAGATGTTGTCCAATGGTTCAAGGATGCTCTGATCAGGGCTACTAGCA
>JAHWFP010020605.1:114324-163670 GCA_023313725.1 Lithobius niger | reverse complement strand
CACATACAGTTGGCAAATTCGAGTTGTCGAGTTGGCAAAATCGTACAAATTTTCACTGCGATTTTCACTGCGATTTTCACTGCGAATTTGAGTACTGGTTAATTATTATCATCATATCGTCAGTTTGAAAGTAAAGTTTACAATACTTTTTTTTTTCTATCAGTTTTCGCAACACTTCTGTGTAACTTGGAAGTAAGTGAAACGCTGCCCCTGATCATTTCTGGTTGCTTCCCTGCATCGCTAGGCTGTAAGGAGTGGGGAAAAAGAAGCTATATTTTTCAAATGAAAATTGTAAAAAATTGTAAACTTGTTAATTTCGAAGGTCCAAAATTTGACGATAAGAGTTCATAAAATCCCATTTTAAAGGAAGCCCCCCAGAAGCCCATCTTACCCATCTTACTGCCAAGGGAGAGCGCCTGCTGCAGTTGGAACTTATTAAGATTCATGCACCTCTGGAAAACCTTCTTGCATAATTGGGGATATCCCCATCCTAAGCCCTACGCTGAGCAACAATGACTGTAACCTAGCCTGCACTTTACCGAATGCCAGAAGCATTATCCGTAATATTGGGTGCTTCAAAGAACTAGTGCAACGTAATACCTTTGATATTATTTTTGTGGTCGAGTCCTGGCTAACCAGTGGCATTACCGACTCTGTGCTGGTTGATGGTCGATTGTATAATATAATAAGACGTGATCGGGGTAGCAGGGGAGGGGGTCTCCTGGTAGTCCATAGAATCGGGAATCCCTCTGGTGGTTACGGAGTCATCCAGCTCGACTGAGGGTATTGCCATTGAGTTGCCCACCCACAATATCACGTTCATTTTGTGTTATTTACCAAATAGTTATGTGAATGGTGAAATTCTAAACCTTGCAGAGTTTATTGTTAGAACTTTTAATCCTGGCCACTCTAATCTTATACTTGGCGATTTCAATTTGAGCACAGTTGATTGGAACAGAAGTAGCGCCGGCGATAGTCACCACGAGTTCTTTTTGGAGTTGTTGGCACCGCTTGACCTTGATCAATTGGTTGACAAACCTACACGGGGTAACAATATATTAGATCTTATATTTACCCATGATGACCGCTTAGTCTTCGATCTTATCGTGGGCGATCACTTCGGTAACAGTGATCATTGTGTGGTGAACTTTTCCTTGAATCTTGCCACTGTGGGGTCCGAACGCTTCTCTTGCCACCAAGGCGAATCCATTAGGAGAAAGGTTGACTTTGATGGTCTACGTGGATCACTTGTTGATGTTGAGTGGGACAAGTTGATCTTCGATGTGCACTCGGACGTAAATCAAGCCTGGAATTGCTTCCACCAAGTTTTGTCAGGTCATATTGCACAGTCTTGTGAGACTTGGGGTCAACGAAAAAAATGTTTCCAAAGCACTTCTCGAAAATCCGTAGATTAAAACTTAAGCGATGGCGTCAATATAGGTTAGACCGAAGCCATTTATTGCTTCTTTCCTATAATACTGTACGTAAGGAGTATTCAGATTTGATTGAGGCCTGGTACAGGGCACGGGAGGTGGAAGCAATTAGAGAGGGGACCCCGGCTGCCTTATTTAAACTATATAGAAAATGTAATTCAACATTCCGGACATTGCCGCCGTTACGTGTAGGGGATTCTTTCATTACAGCAAAGCATGCTAAATATGAAGTTTTTAGCGAAATCTTTGCTTCAAACACAATTATTGATGATGGCAACCTTTTGGTTCCGGAGCATCAAGTGCTTGACCGTTCAGTCTCTCTAAATCAGGTTTTCTTTCCGGTTGACATCGTAAGGAAGACCATTATGGGACTTAAACCAAGCAAATCATGTGGACCAGATGGTTTCATGCTCAGAGAATTGGTAAATGTTATTTCGTTCCCACTCTCCAGGCTCTTCTCTGGTTCCTTTGATCAGGGTGTACTCCCAGATATGTGGAGCACAGCTCATGTTGTTCCTGTCTTTAAGAAGGGATCTCCGACTTTTTTGGGGAACACTCTGTTATTATGCAAGACCAGTATGGCTTTCTTCCTTCCAGATCATCGACACACCAGTTACTGGCTGTCCTCGATCGATGGACCAGTGCACTCGACATTGGTGTCTCATCCGACAACATCTACTTCGACTTTAAAAAGGCTTTCGAGTCAGTTGTTCACCGCAAACTACTTCTGAAGTTGGCCGGGTGTGGTATAGCAGGGTGTTTAAAAAATTGGCTCACGGCTTTTCTTGCTGGCCGCACTCAACGCGTGATTGTTGAAAATGTTCACTCTTCTTGGGTTCCTGTACCATGCGGAGTCCCGCAGGGGTCTGTCCTGCGGCCGCTCCTGTTTTTAATATATTTAAATGATCTAAAATTTCCTACCATTAATACCTATGGGTACAAATTTGCCGATGATCTAAAAATTGGCACTGAAAATTTTTCTGATTCCTGCTCTTTTGAGTTGGATTCTCTTGTCCGAACGGTGGTTGAGTGGTCGACCATTTGGCAGCTTCCACTCTCAGTTCAGAAGTGCCACACCTTCCATGTGGGCATTCGCAACAATTGTAACCAATATTCTCTGGATCATCATTTACTGCCTGCTACAGAAGTGGTGCGTGATCTCGGGATTTGGTTTACTAGAAACCTAAAATCTAGCATTCACTGCAGTAAGGTTTGCACATCTGCCTATCAGCGCTCAGCTGTAGTCAGGAGATGTTTTTCCTCGGGTGACATTTCGACATTGGGGTGGGCATTCAAGGTGTTTGTTCGCCCAATTCTTGAATACGCGACTCCGGTATGGTCTCCCCACTTGGTCAAGGACATAGATCTCCTCGAGGCAATGCAACGAAGGTTCACTAAGAGCATCCCTGGCATGGGGACCGCCTGGATAGGCTTGGCCTTGAGCTACTGGAGCTACGCCGAATTAAGTTTGACCTTGTTCTGACCTACAAGATTCTCCATGGTCTTGTTTCGGTCGATCTGCCATTTTTTGACCTTTCTGCGAATTTAGCTAATATCAGGGGCCATTCATGGAAACTTGTGGCCCAGCCTTCTAATCGTGACTGTCGCCGGTATTTTTTTTCTCTCCGGGTCGTGCCAATTTGGAACGCCCTTAGCAGTGATACAGTTATACTGATTTCACACGTTATAATGTTTGGGTGCCAGCCCTGGCTGACCCGTGACGGAGGATTTCACACGTAATAATGTTTTCTGGGCGAAAGCGAGCTGGCCAGGGCTGACGCCCGCTCGAATGGCCCGCCTTTCCAGCCGAGGCCAGCCCTGGCTGGCCCTGGCCAGCGCGCCTTATTTTTAACGTGTGAAATTCGAAGCGAGCCCTCCCGCACTCGTAGCCTTGCAGTGCAGCCCAACAGCCTACATGTCAACAGACAAAACGGTAAAGAAATTGTTATGTGCCACTCGTAAATTAAATAGTGGCTATAGCACGGAGTGAAAAACACGTGGGAGAAATGAAGAGAATTAAATATTGCACCTTAGTAAAAAAAAAATTCATTATTGGATATCAGCATGTTAAAAGGTTCATGATGCATCGCACCGATCAATTTTCTATCAGCGTTTGCAATAATTACTGGCAATGTTTTTCCCTAAATGATATAATTTTTCCAGTTTTATTTCCTTTGCAAATTTCGCGCCATTAAAAAGATTTGATTGGGTGTATCCAAAAGAAAAACTACTACAAGGAAACGATTAGAAGTTACCAGTTTTTTTATTTTTATTTTGAGCAAAATAAAGTAAAATACTAACCTACATCAAGAGCAATGTTCAGAGAGAGCGAAGTTATGTTTTCATAATAACATACTGTTGCAGAATGAAGACATGACATCATATTTTTAAAATAAAGAGAACATAATATGTCGAAATGAAATTGACACGATCCATATCCATTTTTCTGTTCTAGAACGTTAGACTGCCCCAACGAAGGACTCAAACCGTCAATCTTTGGATATGTTTATAGATCGACAGTACAAACGCCTAACCACACCACCAAGGTTAACTATTGGAGCGTCGGTATTGGTATCCAAAGGACACCGGTTTTGACAATAGTTCCAAAGGGCAACAGAAATGGGTTTCACACCCGCATTGAAAAAAAAAAACATTAGCCTGCATTTAATAACGCAAGAAATAAAATCAAGAACCAGCTGATAGATTAGTATTTACCAAATTAACTGAATGGTGTTACCAATAATACAAATTTTTTTTTTTTAAATGCGTTTATGGCCTATTAACCGTGGTACAAGATCAAAGTAAAAAAAAAAAATATGGAAAAAAGACGAATGAAACAGTCTGAGGAAAAAATCGGGGGGAGACGGAGGAGTTAAAGACAAATAAAATGGTTTGGTTGTTTTTTTTTTCATATTGTTATATATAGGGTAGGTGGTTAGATTAATTGTCTTCGGCTCGAATTTCACCAGGCAGGGTTGGGAGTTCCTCAAGAGACTTTTGTAATCTTTTTACCGTGGCTTTTTTCCCCCATATTCATGGAGAAGATGGTGTACTAATCTTCGTATTTGACTTTTTTCAATTCTTGGCTATTTTAAATATTATAACAATTTTAGCGACGTCAGTTTGACATTAATGTCGAGCTTCACCTGAAAACACGCAATACGAGAAGTGAAGCCGATTTACTGCTCCTATCCTCCTGTCCAATATTTTTCGACAGACGGTGCTCAAGCGAGCGCGGGTCGGCTTGCAAGCATTTATCACGTGTGAAATCAAAGCGCGCCCGGAGCTCGGCATAAGGGCTGACCAGGGCTGGCCTCAGCCCGGGTTGGCCAGGGCTGACCCGTGACGAATTATTACGTGTGAAAGCAGTATTAATGCTACTTCGGTTGTGGGGTTTCGCACAAAGTTACAAAAAGAAAGTTTAAATAGATTTCTTAAAAGACCACTCATGTCCATTCTCTAAGTCGTTTTCTTTTTTAATAATTTCCTCAGTTTTGCCAGGAACAGTATTAGCGGTTCACAACCCTTCTGAATTCCTTCCACTTAATGTGGTAAATATGATATTACTAAGCTGTGCCGTTTTTGGAAATTTTGACTGCTGTAAGTGCCATTTTTGTGGTCCAAATATGACTTTTTTTCCAGTTGGTCAATGTGTTTTTGACCTCCCCCTTTTGATGGTACTTGAAAAATTTATGACGTCCCTCTTGAGAGGGTCCAAAAACTTCATGACCCCTCCTTTCCTCCGGCCTCCCCGGCGATAAATAATTACCGGTCCCGTAGGGTAATTTTTGCCATCATTTCGTGGCCTTTTTTTGGGCCACTTTTGTCCTTTAAAATGGGATTTTATGAACTCTTATCTCACATTTTAGACCTTCGAAATTAACAAGTTTAAAACTTTTTACAATTTTCATTTGAAAAATGTAGTTGTTTCTGCATTAATACAAATTCAAATTTACTGGCGATAGGTTAACAGAACAAGGACAAGAGAAAATCAAATAGCTAATTCAATTTTTCCAACTCGGTTTTTGATTTTGCCAACTGTACCCGATTTTCATGAAGTACACAGCTTTAGTTCACGTTACTGTTTTAACTAAAACCAAGGCACTGATGGACTAGCAGACGAACTAGTAAATTAAATAGGCAACTGCATTAATTTTTTAGATTTATTTGATATCACAACTTCAGATGGCGATAACTTGGCAGAAGTCCTTACGCAGAGTTTGTTTTATGCAGTTTGTTGATATTTCTGTTTTACCTAAGAAAAGTTTTAAATCCTGGCAGCGATGTTGTGTTTTGGTATATTAATATACCAGTAATTTTCTACCCTCCTAAAATACCAGTTACGAGTTGCTCCACGCTAAAACCCTTTCTGAGCGGCACTGTCTAACAGAAAAAGAACTATAGGAAGTAAAATAGCCAACTCAATATTTTCTTTTGCCAACTATGTACGGTTTTTGTCGAAGTTAACTGTTATCACGACTTCAAACTCGGTGGGGATACAGTTTTATCCATTTTTTGTTTTTATTTTCTACATTATCTTCTGTATTTTAGGTTCTGACTATGTTAGGATGTGGTCATACAAGCAAACAGTGTGTTCATCATACTTTTGTCGGAATCTCGACAAAAGATGGGTGTAAAATATTTTCTTGGGGTTGGTCACATTATTTTTGGACCTTAGGGTGGGGGGAAATCAAGATTTTTTTCCGGTTTTTGAAAGGGGAGTCATCGAAAATGTAGTGGTCACATTTTCATTTCCCACCCCACCCCCACGGCTATAACTAATGACTGGTCCCCAAGATCCCCTGAATCAATGGAAAAAAATTAAATTGGAGCATGTTGATTTCAAATGTGGAAGCTCTTCTCCAATAATACATCAAGTTGTTTTGGACAAAACTGAGGTAAAAAGTTTCGCCATTTCTTTCGTCTTTCGACGCTCCATTATTTAAAAACTGGAACATGTTTTTGTTTTAAAATGTGAAGTATTTTTTTTACAATAATACCTCTAGGCCTATAGTTGTTTGGGATAGAACTGAGAAAAAGATTTCATTAATTTCACCTTTCGATAGTACATTTAAAAAAAATTCTGCCCCTGACCTGCTGCCTATGCTTGCACACAGGAGTCGTCGTCATTCATTATAGCCTAAAAGTCCAAAATGTACAATTAAGTCAGCCCTCAATCGTCAATGGCCAGCTGGCCTATTTATATAATTCTAATCTGAACTCGGTTTAATTTAATTTGGAAAAAAAAATATCTAAAAAAAAATATGATTTAGTCACAATAAAATTTTTACGAAACCTACCATCCTAAAATACGAATAAAAACAATCACCAAAATTTGCTTGACAATTTTTTGTTTCAGTGTTCACTGGAGGCTAGAAACAGGCACTAAAATAGCGTAAAATGCTTCAGCGGCTCCGCCCCGGACCACGCTGGGGGAGCTTACAGCGCTCCCCAGACCCCCTAGCTGAGCTTGGCGGACCCCCTCAAAATTACTTTACTAGCAGCACTAATGGTCTTCTTTAAACCCGCTGGGAAAATGAGCTTCAGGCGGCGGCCCCCCCCGCCCCCCCGGAAATGCCACTGACCCTTGTTCTGCACCCTCAGTGCACCATTCGATGGCCTAAGCGTTATTGATGAATAAAGTCGCGTTAATCGAACCCGAGTTACATAGCTGTAAATAGTTTGACGCAATATATTAGTGTTTTTCCCTCGTGTGTCTTGTAAGGGAATTTTTCTTGTATTTAACGTATTCGGCTCAAACTAATTTGGTTTGTTTGCGAAACGAATCACCATGTTTGGCTTAAAGTTGTTTGCAGTTGGTTGAAACTTTCTAAAAATTGGTCTTAGCATACTACATTTTGGTCTACAGCTTTAGTGTTTGATTTCACTAAGTTGGTAGCATTATTTCCGAACCCGCTTAGAGCGGTAGGGCTGTAAAGACCTTTTGTGTCGAAGAAATTGATATTGAAACAAGCAGTGCTACTGGTTGGTATTGTTTCTGAACTCCAATTAAGGAAATTGCTAAGTTTGTTGGGCCGTTGAAGTTAATTTCATTAAATTTGTTTTGGTGAGTTTGTGACGTCTTCAGTAACCAGTTGTGTGTTGGCATATAAACACGAAAGGTTGTAAATAGGGGTAGTTAACTGATTGATAGTAATTCATAATCCTGTAATGGTAATCAGGCGGATAAGATTGTAACACCCCACCCATTTTTTAACAATTGCCTGGAGGTCAATTTTGATGGAGGGGGAAATTGTAATATTGTGTAACTCCTCAAAGCACCTAGCATTACCGTCAGTATGCAGATCCATGGTGCACGTTACGCATGTGTGATGAGAGATGTAGAAGAGAGTTGACTGGTGAGTAAAGTGAGTAATATCCGACGTTCGTCAATCTCCCGAGTTTCCCTTAATATAGGTTAGGAAGAAGAGAAGATTTTAATTCTTTTAGAAAATTTCGTTTATTGTAGACAATAATGTAAAAATTTAGTTGGATATTTATTCAGGGATAAAAACAGTTGGTTGGGGGCAGGGGCGTAGCGAAGGGCATTTTGTTGGGGGGGCAAAGAGACAAAATGTACCGACTTTTCTTTCAAAATTTGCTTAAATTTGCCGAATCAGCCACTCCAGCTAGGGGGTCTGGGGGAGCGCTGTGAGCTCCCCCAGTGGGGTCCGGGGCAAAGCCCCGGAAGCTGACGGATTTTTAGATATTCTAAGACCTTTCTTGGCATCAAACAATATGTTTTAGACATTTCTAGGCTCTACAAAAGTGAAAGAAAATATATGAACCGTAGGAAAAACGCTTTTTTTAAAACAGAAAAAACTAATTTCCATGCCCTGACTAAGGGCGAATACAGAAAGTTGGCCTAAGCGGATTTACGAAAAAATCAAAGGAATTTTTTTTTTTTTTTTGCTACGGGCACGTAGACTTTTGAACAGGGGTACCACCCCTCCCACCCACCCAACACACACAAACTTACACTATCCCTTATTTTCGGCCCTAGTGAAGTCTCATGAAGGTCATAGGAAAAGTGGCAGGTGCTCCAAAGGGTCAAAGGGTTTTAGCCCACCCGATGACCGTTAACCGCACCCGATCATCTGCCCGACGCAGCCCTGCTTGGCTGTAACTTTGAAGGAAACTACATTCTGTAGAAAATCTTTAACCAGTTCGCGTTGTAGAACGGTACAGACAAATGCACAGTGGAGTGATATGAAGGAATATTAGACTAACGAGGGACTGATTTTTGCACAGCTGGAAGCACCTTGCAGGTGCCTTTATCAATAAAAGGTAACACATGATCACACGTTCGTTTCATTAAAGAAGTTACCTACTAAATACAGTGCTTTTTCTATGTGTTTCGGCTAGTTCTTTTAGTGAATTACTTTTTTTCTTCTATTTCTGCACATTTTTTTTGTAACTGTTCCTTTCTCTTGTGTGTGTAGGGGGGGGGGGGGGGGGTTGGACCTAACGCGGTGTCTTTAGAAGACCGCTGGATCCTGCAGATATGACCTACTGCTAGTTTTTTAAGTACTATGAAAAGGTAGTGATTTATTTAATAAAAATAGGACCTTGTTTCGTTTCTGTAGTCTAGCACCAATCAGTATTTTTTGTTCATTCCAGCCTTTATATTATTACGACCATTCCCAACTTAACAGCACGCAGAGAAGAAATTTTACTGTTTTCGAATATCACGATATAACTCAAGAATAATTTACTGTAAGTCGGCATTCCATGAAAGCTGCTTCTTTTAGCAGCAATGCAGAGCTATGAATATAAATTCGGTATTTTAACCAAGCCTATCGTTGAGATAGTTCTCCGTATGTGACGCGAGCAAAGAAAGCTTATTTTGCAGCATTCAACAAACAATCTTAAAACGTTCAAACGTTTTTTTTTAGCTAGAGTCGGCAAATGTTTTATGGATTTTCTTGTGGTCAAAAGTTTTTTTTATTCTAGGGTAGCTGTTAGTGTTAGCCTCGTATTTTTTTTTCCAATACCTAATTGCTCGGTTGGCTGTTAAACTAACTGATTCGGTTGTAATTAGGACAAATTATAACTTGTTTCAGACGGGTTTAAGGTTGAAAAAATTTTTGACACCTCACCTTTTTTCTGCGCTATCTAACTCGAAGGGGTTTGACAGAGCATCAGTTTGTCTGACTTGGACCGTTCTGCCGCCATGCCATTACTTTTCATGCTTGTTATGGTAATCGTTGGCAAAACTACATGCAGTGCACTCCAACTTAATACGCATTCTTGGTTTTCTACCCGTATTTTGACGGTCGTGTAAATGAGAACGAAGTGACTTACTGACTGTTGTCGGTTTACCGACAGTGAGTTCGCAACAAGTTGGTGGTGGTGGTGGTGGTGGGGAGGGGGGGGGGGGAGATTTTCCAGAATTATTTCCTCTTTCAGCCGGAGGAAATATTTTATTGAAAAGCAATGAATTCTCGATTTCTCACTCCGCCTTAAGATGCAGTCAAGGTCAACTTAAGGAAACCGAAATTCGAAGGGAGAGTTGAAGGGATTAAGCTAGATCAAACCATGCTTTCTCAGATAAGGTCACCCCACCTTTAGCTATAAGTTAGTCGGACAGTCGGTTAATATGCTGAATAATAGTCGGATTGTTGGTAATATTTAGTTCCATTTTTTAAATTGTACACAAAAATCTGTAGAGAAAATTTGCAAGAAAGGCTAACTTTGGCAGTGTAATTTCTCTGACCCACATGTGATTAAATTTTGCCGACTTGGCAAAAGTTGGGGGGGCAGCTTGCCCCCCCCTTGCCCCCCACTCGCTACGGCCCTGGTTGGGGGATGGAACTCGCATGTTTGTTAGGCCAACACTGACCACTAGTTTTAGGCAAATTGGTGCAATTTCCCACTGTAAGTTTCTTGCTTGGAGGCAACACCAGTAGTTTTCTAAGTATTACAAAACAAAGTAACATTTAATTTCGCTGGCTATCCAAACATTAGAGCGGGTGTGAACCTAGACCCCACTCACAACCTGTTGTAAAAAGCATCCCTGTTTTAGGTCGACTGTATAGTTCGGAGTAAAGTCTTTTTGCTCCACATCATTTCTTTGTATTTGTTGTCAAAAAATTGGTCCGGATGGTCCTAGTACTTACTTTTTTTGAGTGGCCTTTCCCATTTACAATTTTATATTTCTTTGCCAGGAGTGGAAAGTAGGCAACTTGTGTCAAGCAGTCTACAGCGAAGATGGTACAAGTTATCCTGCAACTATCATTAAACTCAATCCAAACGGACAGATGTGCACAATAGAATTTCTTGGGTACGGTAATAGAGAAGAGGTCAACTTGAAAGAATTAACACCATTGAAGAAAAAGTCTTACAAGAAACATTCGAAACAGATGTCAGAAGACAGTGCTGAAGTGGTAAGGTGATACTTTAAACTCTAATAAAAGTAAAATTTGTAGACTACAAGTATGATTATGGTATCACATAAACGCCCATATCGGCGGCTGACTGCTTCTTTGTGTTGGAATAGTGTCGGACATCTGATGAAGCTTATGTACTATCCCAACAATGCTTCCAGATCAACTGTCGCCTTACCTGCTGTTGCTTGGTGACACACACAGGATCCAGTGGTGGGTGACTATCTTCTACAAAATTATGCTCTCATTTCATTTAATGGATCCCCGGCAAGATTGGTTGGTAGTCCAATAAGTCCTTATAGAGCAGAACGCACACGTTGAGAAAGCGAATTCCATGGAAATAGCTTCCAGCCAGGATAATTATTTTTGAAGAAAGTTTTAATAACGAGATTGAATAAGAAATTTTGCAAATACCGCATTTAGCTGTAGGGGTCGTCGTTACAGCAAAAACAAATTAGATGGGCAGAAGTGGGCGTAGGATTAATGAGGTGTTTTTTCTTAAAAGTTTTATCAAAACCTCAAATGAAAAATACAAATTAGGGAATTGCATAGAAGAATTACCCCTTCTTAACAAGTATAAACTAGTAATATCAGGTAAAAATGAACATCCGGATGGGGTTGGTTCATCGTATCCTGGCATTATAATATGGGTGAAATTCAGCATGCAGTTTACATAATGCAGTTTTAAAATTGTCTTAGAGCTTTAACAATAGTATTACCGATTCCGAGACCGGTTTCGTGTGCGGTTCCTTAATATCGGAACCGGTACAGGAACTGCCCGCTTCGTTTGGCCGATATTGATTGTCTTTCAAAAATCGATGGAGGCCACTAAATCACTTAAAATTGTTATCTACGTTTCCTTTTCCAGGGGTATGCGATAAAATGGTGAGAAAACATCTTAAATATCTTGGAACAGAAAATTAATTTCAACATCTTAAATCATTGTAAAACTGTGCTTGAGATCATTCAGTGGCATTTTCGCGCGTTTGTAATGGGCCGCTCACCTGTTGACACTAACATTCGTTGAGTAGTTTGCATCACATTAACCACAAATTTCCATCTATAATAGTGGAATATTAGAACACGTTACAGTTAATTGCTCTTTGTTTAACGATGTCAGGGCTTTATTACCCCTGTGATGCTTCCTGTTTTCCTTAGGTCTAACAAAAAAATGGTGTGCTTCTTGGAACCTGATCTGAACCTGACCTGAACCGGAACCTGACCTGAACTTTTCCTAACGACCCAAACAGTTTTTTTGCTAGAAACTGACGCAATCGCGATGCGCAGTGCAATCTATGAGGAAAATTGCCAACGAAAATTATCAGCATCCTGGTTTCACTAATGCATAGCTAAGCTAAGCATGAAACAATGTGTATTTTGTACGCAGAACATGATTTAGTATGGGCCTGCATGAAACATTTTAGAAAAAAAATTGCAAAAAAAATCTTTTTCCGACCTACCGACCCTATTTATTTCAGCAATGTTCCACGAAGCACACAATTGGTTTTGTTAGGCCTTAGCGTTTCATACCCCATCAACCCTAAACCGCCATCTTGTTTTTAAACCGATTGGGGTCAACAGTACCTACAATCAATAACTTCGTTTTAACTTCTTTTTTTTTAATTCATTTTTTAAAATTTTGATTCAAGTTTTTTTTAATGAAATTTAATATGCGAGAATGGCGAGCCGCCCCAGCTCACCATTTCCCACCCAGCTGGCCTTTTCCCCAGCGCTTTCACGCTCGCGCGCCACCTGGCGGCACAACCCAGTCTCTTCAGGGCAGAGTTAATGCTCAAAATGGTCGTGTTAAGTTGTAATTCGTGAAGCTCCAGCAGTCGAGCCCTGGACTCTTACTTTGCTTGGGGAAGGCCAAGGGAAATGATCACCCGACCCTTGGAAAAAAGTTGGCGCCGCGAACAGAGGATGGAAGATGGAAATGGTAAAAACGTCAACGTTGAACTTTGAATTCGGTTAAGAACGAGCGGTAAAAAGGTAGCCATGCGGTTGGCTCTAGAACAATGCCTTCTGCGAATGGTAGGTCGTATCAGTGCTTTTGGCAGGTCCCAAATTAGCTGGTAGGGGAAGCAAAAAGAAGAAGAGGACGACAAAGTCATTAAGGAATTGGGTAAAATCATTACCGAAATTTTTTTTTGCATTCGCATCGAAATTCGACGATCTTTCAAGAGGAGTGGTAAGAACGGGAAAATTGCGTCATGTACAGTGCCTTCAAGAAGCTCGAAAATCTCCCCCACCCACAGTCAAGATATGTGGAATCATAATTTATGAACTCTAAAGTTGACATCCGCATGCATGACGATTGACTTTCATGCAGAATGTTAATGCAAATTACAAATTCGTGCGTCGTAACGCCAATTCTCAAAGCAAAATCCCGCCCTAGGCAACAACGCCATCTAGTGTTCATTTCGAGAAGCGAAAGCATGTCGATGACGTCGCCTCCTTGTCCTAGCGCATGCAAACCCCGTAGCTCAACATTCAGGCAAAATTATCGAAAATCGACGCCATTTTGGTTTCATGAAAATTTGTGATTGAGTTTTGGCTTTCACGAGGCATGCATTCAAGTTTCAACGTTGCTAATACCCCCAAATCGATTAATTACTATGTTACCATTGATGGGGAGGTGGTAGAACATTTAGAAACTTCCGCTAATAGTTTGCAAACGCATTTTTTTGCCGACATGAATTCTCAAGTAAGCAGCGATCCCCAAAACCAAGATCGCATCCGACAAAACGATCGATAATTTAGATGCACTCAATGCAAGTAGATTTCACTGCATTAACTGAAGAGGTTAAAGAGTTAAAACGTCAAAAATATGATAATCTTCTAGAAATGCATGAAATTAAAAATAAATATGAGCAGTTATTAGCTGAAATGGAACGCATGAAACTAGCTAATCACAATGGAAGTGGCGATCGTAAGGCTAGCAGTAGCGAACTTTTTTGCCCCACCCAAAACCAACAGATCTCAATAGCACCACCCAGTTACGTGAGTGTCGGATTTTTGCCGAATTTGGAGGAAATAAATGCAAATCAAGCCTCGGCTGCAATTTTTAAAAATATTTTGGCAGATTTTAACAAAAGCAAAGATGTTTTAGCACAGACTAATAAACAATTTAAAGCCGATGAACCTAATGAACAACCACAGTGGCTAAACAACCTTGCTAATGTCATTGCTTACAAGTCGTTTAAACATAAGATACTGAATGACAATTCTAACTTATCAGAGTGGATAGGTGACACCACAATGCAACTAACTGGTAGCTCATTGTCACCAAAAGATTTGCACACCACCATGACATGTTGTATGCAAGGACAATACATGCACTGGTGGGGGTCTCTGAAAGTGAAACCACGAGACTGGGAAGGTATAAAGACTGCGCTGCAGAAAAGATTTCAGAAGAAAACAACTGATGCAGAGAGATTTGCAAGAATTTATAGCATGAGGTAACATCATCAGGAAGCACCAGCGCTATTCATTCTAAGGATGTTGCATCAGATAAACAAGTTGTCATTCAGTTTAAAACCTAAAGAACAGGCTGATTTAATCGTAGGACAGATGCATGAGAGTCTAAAGGTGCACCTAGCTAACTTACGGGTAAAATCCACAGACGAGTTACTCGAAGTGTTAGATGACCTGCCTAACTATATAAGATTTCCTGAGAAACGTCAAGATCAGAACAAAGACAACAGAAGAGTGGGAATAACGCCACACATGCCGTCTTCAAGCACTTCACAGCAGACCACCCCGCAGCAACAGAAACTCGTCGCAGCCACCACGATTGAACGTCACCAAGTCGCATCGCCACGCACAGTTGCATCGGTACCACCACCTCCACGATTCTACGCGAGTAGTCACCAGCCGCAACCTGTCGCTGCACCAGCCGAACAAATTAGTCTCAATCCAAGCTCCCCAGCCGTTTCTCCTGCCTCAGCCGCACCTTCATTGCCAGCTTCAGACACCAAAGCCCAAAGTTCGGAAAACGGAGCACCGCAAGAACAAGCAACCGCACCGGATGCCAACAGGAGGCCAAACAGTCCGAGACACTGGCACAGGAGTGCCACCTGCTACAATTGTGACGAAGTGGGACACATCGCCAGATTCTGCACTATGCCTAAAAAACCCAGAAGACAACCATGACAGGAACCGGCACAGCAAACCCTCCACCTGGGTCCTCCGGAAAACATGCCGTCGCCTCCGGCCATGGTTTCTTCGCGGGCCTAGACTCTGGATCATCTGCCAGCCACATCCGGACGGATTGGCTGATGGGAATCTTTCCTGATGCAGCAAGGAGAATTCAAGCCTGACCAACGCTAAGCCTAGCAAACGGCCAAGCCGGCAGTCTACCCACGGGGAAGACAAAGATTCCATTAGTCACATACGGACGTCACATCAACATGGACTTTACGGTAATCGATGATCTGGCATGGCAATAAACTGCATCTTGGGAAATGACTATGCCCAGAAAGTCAAGCGCCATATCGACTGTGAACCTGATCGGCAACTTCGATGTAGATGTCAGGCATTAGTTTCCACTTTCGGCACACGCAGCGAATCTCTGAACACCAGTTCAACACCCCGCTTGGTTCATTCAAACAGAAGAAGGTCAACGCAAGTTGAACAACCTTACCGAAGGAGAGTTTGCATTCCTTGATTGGCTGCTTGAGCAAAATAAAGATCCAGGAAAGCCAGGAAGATAAAAGGTACATGAATACTCAATCAAGCTTGAAGACAACACCAAGCCACTTTCGCAGAGGGTGTACTCGACGTCGCCTACACTGAAAAAGGAGATAGACAAGATGGTGAACGAATTACTTGCAGTGGATCGCATCGAGCCATCGGACAGTGAGTGGGGCTCACCCTTTTTTCTTAAACGGAAAAAGAATGATGTAGGCTTCCGACCAATATTGGATTACCGGTATTTGAACTCGTGGGTCAAGACAGATAATTACCCAATGCCACGAACCGATGAGGTTTTTCACTTTCTCGCCGGGGCAAAGTACGCTCTTGAACGGCGAGCAAGGATTCCATCAAATCCCGCTGGATCCGGCAAGCAAAAACTGCACTACCTTTGTTTGCCACAGAAGGGCATTCCGTTTTAAGGTCTTACCCTTTGGGCTCAAGACAGCGAGCCAGGCCTTTCAGAAAACCATGACCAGAGACACGTGTTTTCTGCAATTGCAGAATTTTTGCGACTTCGTGTATTATGTATTTTTAAATTTCCATCAAGTAGTTGATGCGTGGGTTACCACTGGAGTTCAATGATCCAACCTTAGTGTCGCGGAATTTGCAGAATCGAGGATTTTTTGCAGAAAATTGCAGAATTGGGGTATTTTTTACTGAATTGCCAAATTTGGAAAAAAAAATTGATTTAATGCGGCATGGATGTTATTTTAAAATGTGTACCATGTGAACACATTTGTAATTTCTACACAGGTCAAGAAAGTAACTCAACTTGGTGCCTCATTTTTCAAAATACCAAAAAGTAATGCATTACGGGTTCAATTTTACACTAAATTTGAGTCGCGGAATTTCAAAAATTGGACATAGAATCTTTACTTTTTCGCTGCAGAAAGCATCGCGGAAATAGTCATTAACTTTTCGTGGAAAACACGGTCTCTAACCATGACCGTGCCTAGGTGACGTCATCAATAAAGTCTGCATACTCTATATAGGTGACATCGTCGTGGCGACAAGGACTTGGAAAGAGCACTGTTGGGCTCTGAAAGAGAGATTCAAGCGACTACGAGCAGCAGACTCCACGTTGAAGAGGAAAAAATTCTTTTTCGGCGTACCAGAACTGAAAATTCTCGGCATTCGCGTGACAGCCAACGGAATCGAGTTAACATCGGAACACATGTCTGCCATTAGGAACTGTCCTAGATCAGGACAAGGAAGAAGCTGAAGCTTTTTGGGGTTGTGCGGCTATTTTAGGAAATTCATAGCCCACTTCTCGTCGATTGCAGCGCCGCTACACCAGCTGACACGAAAAGACCAAGTGTTCGAGTGGCGAGATGTTCACCAAGCAGCATTCGACAACTCAAGGGCAGACTCCTCACCGCAGGCATCCTGGCATTACCAGACTTCTCGAAGCCCTTCGTCGTAGAATCGGATGCATCCATGGAAGGTCTTGGGGTCATCTCACGCAGAACGTCGATGGAGAAGTACAAGTTGTGGAATTTTTCAGTCGGATGCTGAAGAAAAGAGAAAAGAAGTACCCCGTGTTAGAATTGGAGGCCGTAGCAGCAGTCGAAGCCATAGAACATTGGGAAACATGTGGGCAGGAGAGAAGTTCCTACTGGTGACGGACATCTCGGCTCTAAAGTGGATTCTCTCAAAGAAAACCTCGTCGGCAAGAACAGCGAGATGGGCCTTCCGCCTACAGACATTCGACTTTGCTGTCATCCACCGCCCTGGAAAAGAAAACGTAGTCGCGGATGCGCTCTCCCGCAACCCAGCTCCCAGCGACTCTGATCAGGACCTCCTGGAAAATGTCACCGCCAAGCTTTGAGAGGGTATCTCAGGGAAGGTCGAAAAAGCCGTACAAGAACAAGCCAACGCACAGTGTACACTTTTGTACATCAGAGAGCTACCAGAAATCGACATTCGTGACAAGCTGCAAGTCAAAGCCATCCAAGAAACGGATCACATGGCACGGAGGATCTCTAGAGCCCTGACAAGACCCGAAATCGCTGGCAAAGCAGAGACCTTCAACTACTTGACCAAAGTTTGACACTCGTACACATTCGACACAGACGGCGTCATGTACTACGTTGACCACCTAGCACCAGACAGAGGCCATCCGGAAAAGGCGTGGAGATATACGTACCGAAGAGTCTGCCACGACCATCGTCAAGCCGGTCATCTTGGTGTCACGAAAACCATGCAGCAATTAAGAACTGTGGCAAATTGGCAACATGTTCAATGACTGTAAGGCCTACGTTCGTTCCTGTCACGTCTGTCAACTCGCTAAGACATCTCAACTGCAACGCATTGGGAGTATGGAACCGGTGATACCAGGCTATCCTTTTCACATAATGGGCATCGATTTCGTCGGTCCACTACTAGAATCAATTCACCATCACAGGCAGATCGTGACCATCATGGACTACTTCACAAAACATGTTTGGCTGATTACCACCAAGACTGCTACGGCGAAGACAGCAGCGAGAAAGATCAAGGAAGTCATCTTGGACGTCCATGGACAACGGAGGATTCTAGTATCCGACAACGGAGCAGCCTTCATTTCGAAAGTGTTTACGAATCTCTTGGAGTTAACGGGGGTAAAGCACCACCGCACGACGGCTTATCACCCGCAGTTAAACGCAACGGAGCGTGCACACCGCACCATGAAGGATGCATAAGAGCTTTCCTCCAGCAGGACGACACAATGTGACACCTCCCCTGTGCCCGGATCGAGAAGGTCACGGATGAAGGTTGAGACGAGTCGATGCTGAAGTTTGAAGATGATTTAGTGATGTTAATGTACAGCTCTTGAGAGATGCTGCTCCAGCATCCATTCCTCAACGACTCTCTCTCCTCGTTGTCAAGGAAAGTAGCCTTAGGGGCTCTACAGAGATACGGGCTGGCAGCAGGTTCTCCAAGGAAGTGTCATGGTAATGGCCCTGAAGCAGGTCATGATGACAAGTTGGCCCCCCCCCCCCCTGAAGCGACTGCCCCAGTCTTACAAAATTGTTGGGTTACAATCGTTTCAAATGGCGAGAATACAAGTATCAGTTTGGTAACAGATTGGCAAGCAAGAATAACATTGGTTTGGCATTTAGGAACTGTGAGCTCAGAAACACTGGAAAAACACTGAACAGTCCGCAGCAAAGCCGACTTAGTTCATTACACAAAACAGAAGTAAATTGTGTGCCACAAATGTCCGTGCACGACTTAGTCCACACAGTTGAAAATTCACTGAAGAAAGTACACTCAAAAAATACACATGAAAATGCACATGAAAATACATACCTGAAAATCCACAATTGAAAATACACTTTTGAAAATTCACTCCTGCGTGAAGTCCACGACTTAGTTCATGACAAGATACATTTAGTTCTCAACAATGCGGCAAACACACATCACAAGAGATAAACAGTCCTTGGCAAACCTCTCCGCACCGAAGGGTCTCCTGACATCCACCGCACACCAAGAAAACAGATCCGGAAACTGCCACAGTAGACCAACCTAACGCTTCAACAGGCACGACGCAAGACACGAGACGACGAGTTAGCCAATTTCTTAACAAATGCAGTGCTTCACCCATCCCCCAATTCAAAAGGCTTCGAGCAAGAACGTGGTTGTATCCCAATAACTTTGCAGAAACCAAACTCCAAGTTCTCCCAACAATGACACTCCAGGACCTCCTATCAAACAAGAATAAGCCACAAAGTTACCTGCATTGCGTCCTTCAAATCGCCGTCAACATTAGCCAAAGTTCATACGTCACATGTTTTTCGTGGCCGACCCAACGTTGTCGTATATACGGACAAGCTGGAATGAATCCACATTTAGTTGCTCGATGCTCGCCATCTTCCTGCAGGGCGGTGGCCGAGGTGGCTTCCTCGAACTAGAAGTGGTTGCGGGCTCAGTTGCGTCATCCTGCACATCACCTCGTTTGGGTTTCTCTTCGCACTGTGCAGACACAATGCTCGCAAAGTCCAGAGGTGGTGCACTTTTGCCCTCAAAATTCCCCGCGACGAAGTCCTGCAGCGATGCATCGGTGAGTTTCTTCGTGTCAACGCAAACCGTCAATTCATTGATCCACGTTGAAATCTTCGCGACTTCATCTTCGAGTTTTCACGTCTAAAAACCAGGCAGTCAAAGTTGATTTCAAAACTTCCGCAACTCGTGTAGCTTCAAGGGTTTGTGTGACTGGCAATGACCCAACGTCGTCCTGCCCGTCGCTGGATTCACCTTCCTCCTTTGAGTCTCTCACCAAAACAATTTCGTTTCCTTCCACAGATTCCTCTTGGTCAAGCTGATGTGGCGTGACAACTAATGCTTCCTCCGGATCTCCCTGCTGGGTCTCGAGGTCGAGGGTGCTAAGTGAAGCCGAAGACGTAAAGTCACAGCTCTAAATTACCTTCTCGCCGACGGTGTCGCCACCACGCCCCGGAAAGTGCAAAGCGAAACGAGCGTCAATCTCCTCGCGTAGCTGCCTCACTGATTCCCGTAGAGCATCCACTTCCTCTCGCATTTTTATCCTAGCCTCATGCTGTCGTATAGGAGTCTGTAGAGCTTCAATTTTATTCTGCAATGGTTGCAAGTGCATTTCTAACATTTGCTCAAATAACGTGGCAATAGCCAAGCATTCTTTTTTCGTCGACATCGTGGAAATATCGATCAGCGTTTCGTCGAATTCGAGCGACGCGTCGCAAGCGGTGAGGTGACGCCCTCGATCGGTAGATTCGTGCAACTGTCCGATGCGAGAGAAGCGATCGCTGCTTCTGATTCCACTAATGAGCTACGAAAATTCACAATATTCACGCCAAAACCTGCGTAATCACACTTTAAAACAAATAAGTTTGAAGCAATGATATGAAAAAATGAGTATACGGCATCGAAATCATTGTCCTTCTTGAATTCTCTTATAATAAATCGCATAACTGTCGATTCTTGAAACGATGTCGTTAGGACAACCTACGATCACCGACCAAAAAATTTATTTTCTGCAAATGGGTTTAAGTGTCGCCACGAAATTCTACCGAAGAGTTCTTTGCGTGCAAGAAAAAGCTTAGTACGCGAGTTGCCTTGACAACCATTGCCAAGTGTCACCCAGAGGGAAACCGACCTGACAACAGCCGTAATGCAAGATTCTAACGACAAATAAACAAATAAACACTTTGCACACTTTCAAAATGAATAAACACAAACGTCCCAGAATTATTTAACCTACGTGAAGCTGTCCAGTAAAAGTAAGCCTTGCGGGAAATAGCATAAATTTGAATTTTGAATTCGTTCGTTTACTACGTTGGCAACCTGAAAACGCTTGCAGCAGTTTCGTGACATCAACGAGCAAAAAATTCATAACAACAAATTCCTTCTCAATTTCCTCTTGCAATGCCTTCACCAGCTTTCCAAAAGAACAAGGTAAATATTCTGATTCAAGATCAGATTCGCAATTGCTCACAAAAATTACGAAATCAACATTTCTGCACCTGCTGCGTGCCTGCCAAGCCGCCATGGCGCCCATCGTAAATCCTACGCAACGCTAGGCTACGACTTACTAAACCTTGCTTGTAGGCTTTACACTTTACGATCGTGCTCATTAAAATTGCTAAAATATTCTACACAGTTCGTAAAAGCCTTTGATCTTATTCTGATCGTAATTTTTACCTCGCCAAGCTACCAAATTCGACATACGTACTACACTTGCGGCGTGTTCGCCAAGCCGCCATAGCGAACAAGACTACATTCCTTCGTTTTTGCCGTCCTTGCAAAAAAAAAAATTTCTCCCAAGTCTTGGTCTCTGTTCGGTTGCCAGAATTGTGACACCTCCCCTGTGCCCGGATCGGGAGGGTCACGGATTGAAGGTTGAGACGAGTCGATGCTGAAGTTTGAAGATGATTTACTGAGATTAATGTACAGCTCATGAGCGATGCTGCTCCAGCATCCATTCGTCAACGACTCTCTCTCCCCTTGTTGTCAAGGAAAGTAACCTTAGGGGCTCTACAGAGATACGGGCTGGCAGCAGGTGCTCCAAGGAAGGCCAGGAAGTGTCATGGTAACAGCTCTGAGGCAGGCCATCATGACAGCAACGTGGAGACCTCTGCTGCCATTGTCACAGTACGCAATCAATACATCTCCGCACTTCAGCACCGGTGAAACTCCCTATTGTCTGAGGCATCTGAGAGATCCGCTGACACCCCTGAAAATCATCTGCCTGCCAGACACGACACCGCCGAGAACTCCTCAAGAGCACGCAGAAGCAATGAGGGCAGAAATCGAGAAAGTATACGACTTGGTTACTGCTCACCTCACCAAGGCAGCACGATCGGCCAAGACTAGCGTCATCGCCAGCAAGAGTTCAAGCCAGGGGATCTCGTCAAAATAAGAAATCATGTTCTGTCAAGCGCAGACAAAGGAATTGCCAGGAAACTTGAACCGGTGTTCAAAGGTCCATATCGAGTCCTCGCCAAGCGCAGCCCAGTCACCTACAGAATCGTTTCGATCACAGACGCAAGGGATGAAAAGACCATCAATGCACGTGAAATGGAACCGTACTGGGACCCGGCGTCGATAAAGAACAGAGAACCACCACCACCGACCGGCACCGGAGGAGGCGGTCAGGAGAACGATGAAGGAGGAGACGACGAACCCACCGCTTTTCGGAAAACCAGTCAAATCTTGAATTGTCTGACAACGAGCGAGACGCATCCAGTTCGTCCAGTTCCGAGGACAAAAAGGATCCCAATTAGAAGCAGGACGATGACTCGGCAGGCTCAGACTCAGCGGGCAGTGAACGCCACACCGCAACACGTACCAGAGGCAGACGACAGACAAGACCACCGGCTCATCTTCAGGACTACATACTCCTGTTCAACGAACTGCCATTCTGAGAACTCGAGGAGGAGGACTGGGAGGGCAGCATGAGCAGCCAGTAGAGGAGGACATTTGCGTCACCAGGATTGCGGCTAGAGGAGGGGAGAAAGGTTAACGAGGACGTCAGCATTTGTGGAGAGAGGGGAACAAGGAGTAAAGACAATGGTTCGAACGCAGGTGGAACGAGCACAACTTAACGCAGGAGGAGATATGCTTGGGCAATTTTCAAGGCGACCACGACATGGAAGGCAATGGTATTAAAAATTCACAACATGTCGTAACGAGCAGCCCAACCTTTCCGTAAGTCACGACTCCGAATGCGGCGACATCTCACCACTAGCGGACATGGCGGCTTGACAACAACTCAAGTTCTCGAAACATTTCAACGGCAGATTCGTCGACCCGAATTCCCGACTCCAGCACCCAGCATCCTTGCAGACCACCGCGGAAGCAAGATTATGCAGTGTGATGATCACAGTGGTAAGAGGACTAAGCCGCACCTTTGGGGCGCACCCACAGCACGCAAGAAAGACGAAGCCGCACCTTAGGGGTGCACTCCACTTCTTAGTGCCAACGTGAACTAAGCCGTACCTTCGGGACGCACTTTTGCCATCAAAAAACTAAGTCTTACCTTCGGGACGCAAAACCCACTCAGTGTGTGTTGTGCTTAAACGCCGATCTAAGAAGATGTGCAGCGAAGAAGAGTCGCATTGCAATCAAATAGGTTGCGTAAGTAGCAGGCGCAAAGGTAGGAAAGCGCACGAGCTTTTGAGTCGTAGCAGTAGGTGATTTTGTATTTTACTTTCCGGTTATAGAAAACCTTGTAACTGTCGATTTTAAGATTTTTGTAGAATTTAGAGCAATTATATTTTGTAACCAGTGTCAACCTTGAGGCGACGAGTGTCACCATTTTGCAGAGAGGGGAGTGTGTGAGACTGGCGAGTTGCCCCCAGCTCACCATTTCCCACCCTGCTCACCACTTGCCTTCCCCTACTGGCCTTTTCCCTAGCGCTTTCACGCTCGCGCGCCACCTGGCGGCTCAACCCAGTCTCTTCAGGGCAGAGCAATGCTCAAAATGGCCGCGTTAACTTGTAATTTGTCAAGCTCCAGCAGTAAAGAAAATGATTAACGAATCAAGCTCTCTCGTACTTTGATTGGGGAAGTCCTAGGGAAACGATCACCCGACCCTTGCAAATACATTCAGAAAACAAATATTAAATCATGTCAGGCTTCCCTAAGTACTGGACCAATCCTGGAAGCAAAAAATCCTATTTAAAAATGCAGGTTCAGGGCAGAATTAAAAAAATCGTTTTAAATTTCGGTTATTTTAAACTAGTTTTTTTTTATTTAAATTTTGTATTTTTATTTTATTCAATTATTTTATTTTAAGTTTTTTTTTAATTACATTTGTTACATCCAGAAAGCAAATATCTTAAATCTTAAAAGCTTTGCTAAGGGCTTGGCATCAATCCTGAAAGCCACAATCCTATCTTAAAAAAATCTAAACTAAGTTCTTTTTTATATTTTAATCTAACTTTTTAATTGAATTAAATTTTAATAAAATTTAAGATTTTTTAATTAAATTTAGTACAAGTTTTTATATATTATTAATGATATATCAAGATTCCCATTTTAAAATGTGTACAAATTTATACAATTTTGCCACAGCAGAACCCTGGACTCCCTGAACATAATTAATTCATTATTATTAATTTTTTTTCATTCATTGTGGCACTGCTGTGTGGTAATCGTACTTGGTATCGGAAACATGCGGAACCTGTTTATTGGTATCGTAATCTGAATCATGGTATCGGTACACCACTATTTAACAGTGTAACTGAATCAGTAAGCTTGGCTAAAGTTTGAGTAATTTTCTTTTAATAATTGCCGCCACAGTCGTACTTCATATTATTCATCTGTTTTTTCATTAATCATTAATAGAAAGTGACACAGGGGCTGCAAAACGTTTTACAATCCAGGTGGCAAAATGCTGTGAACTTTTCATAGTCTCGCGGCATTTAGAATGTAACTCGTACCAAAAATAACAGTGAACAATGCCTCCTAATGTAAGGCGAACTTAAAATGTGTACAATGATGAGCTAGAGATAAGACACGGTTGCATATAAAAGGCCAGATGTTTGCTGTTCGGTGCAAAACTGCCAACTCCATTGCACTGTAGTTATTACAGCAATTTGCCGGAGCTGCATGCAAAGGTTGACTGAAAATGCGTAGGGCATTGCTGTTGATGCAGTGAGCTTTCGCAAGCCCTGAAGTGACATAAAAATAGAAAAGAATAGTAGTTATGTTGCACCTGTATGCTCAGTAATCTAATTGTATTTCTTCCCTTGCTCTTATATTTTGATATGGTGCATAGTACAGATATAGATAAGGGAAAATAGTATAGCTGCGATAATAAGTTTTCTGTCTTTTTGACTGGTAAAAACAGAATTTTGACTATTTTAGAATGGTGAAAACTGTGAAATGGATTTTAGTGATGGAATGGATAATGGGAGCACTACCAACACAAGCCAAGGTGATCCGGGTGAAGTTCGTTACAGCATGCACAGTCACCACAGTTCTAATCCTTACTGCTCTCTACCGTCACCACCTCCACCACCCTTTCCGCCATTCATGATGCCTGTAAGTATGTGTGCAAAAAAATAAGTAGGACACTAGTTGTGTGGTATAGTGACTGGCTTCTTAGTCAAAAGGGTACAGAGGTGTGTGCCACAATAATAGATTTTTTTAATTCGTTACTTTTTTTTAACGCCACTGTTTCTGTATTCCCAGTACTCTTTCAACACAGGTTGAAAATTTCTTCACGGTTTGTACTCTGAAAGTTCGACATTCTTGATCGATCACATATTTTTGGAACTAAAATACTGTACTAGTATTCTTACAATACTTTTTACCTCCCAAGACCAAATTGTATCTTCACATTAATCTTTTTAAATGCTAATGCAGTAATGGATGCTAAAACAAGATATTTCTTCTCCGTGAATCACTCCTCGTCTGTGTTACGAATGAGACCCCTTTCCCCAAAAGTGGCGGTTTGTAACCTACGTCATACTGCACTTCCGCCCCTTACTCCTCTTACTCCCCTACTCCTAACTCGCCGCTCTTTTTCCTGCCGCTGGCACGGAAGGTCGAGGATTTTGATTTTCTAATGGAGAATTTTAATGTATCTTTTAATTCATTATTAAGGCTGTTCGATACCCGTACTGGAACATCGATCCCTGCCAAGAAAATATCAAAAGCCTGTGTGCCCTTTCACTTTCAGCAATCGGCACCTCATAATTTGCGTGTGATAAATCTATTTTAGCCATCCACCAACCTCGTTTAAAATTGTTCACGCACCCCCCCCCTCCCTTTCGATAATGTGTTCAACTGACAACTGTGCACGTGCACATGTTCATTTAGATGCTTTCAGAATAAATAATGTGAATAAACTGACGGTAACACTTCTGTGATATTGTAGTTAGGTTAGTTAATTAACAAAAACGTAGCCTCGCTATCGCAACTGTAAATATTTACAAGTTATAAGGCTATAAGTCGTCGTCATAGAAAATAAGCAAGTAATTAATGAATAAGTCTATCCGATACACACTTTTTTGGGTCGGATATCTATACAGATTCCGATACCAACAGTATCGGACAATCTGATACCGATGCAGACCATGGGGACAGCAACATCGAAACTGGAGTCTGTTCAACGATTTAGCATTTACAACTAAAAAATTAGCGATCATGATTTAATTTGGATTAGCTACCATAAATTCCACGCAGTTTAACATACAGGCAAAATGTGGTATGCTCCATTGAATTTTGAGGCAAACTGCTCATGAATTTCGTGTCATTTTGAAGTTAGCTGTTTTGTGCGAGGTATCGGCAGAAATATGAATGTCCTAATCCGATGCCGATACCGTAGTATCTGACCCTAACCTACCAAAGCTGGAAAATAATCTTACAATAATCATGTTTTTGTTCAATAGAGTAACTAAAAGGGTAATTTTGTAATTTTTTTCTTTTAATTTAGCCAATTGGTCCACCTTGGTCAGGACGTGGATTTCCTAGTATGTGCCATCATCCCATGCCATGGAATGCACCTGTAAGTAACTTATGCAATTTTTGTTCTGTTGCCAAACTTTACGTAAAAACTATAAAACTGTATGAGCACAGCTGGTTTGAGGGGAATGTGTAAGTATGAAAATGGTTATACCATATCCGTGTGACTATGGTTACACGATGCCTGCGTGTGATATTGGGGTAGGGTATGAAAATAAATGGATGTCCATACCTCAAATTGACAACTCACCCTTTGTTCGATTACATGATTGCACTTCGTTTGATTGTACGATAACTGTTTGCTGTAAGGCATACGATTCCTACGTATGGTCGTTTGGTGTATAGTGTGAATATGTACAAATGGTTATACAATAACCGTTTGTTGTATGGTATGGGATGCCGCACATTGTCATCTGGTGTTTGGTGTCCATTTGTTATATCTAATACAAGGAGCACTACAGTAAGTCCCTGTTATAACGAAATGAACGGGAACCTACCAAAAGATTTGTTATATCCGGATTTCTTTATATCCAGACATGATGAAAAACATTTTTATAAAGAAAACACTGTACAGCAATTCCACTTGTTACGAATTCTAAGGAGTAGGATACATTTGTACTCTATATCTGGAGTTTGTTATGAGTGAAATTAAAAGAAAAAAAAATTGCAACAAAACAATGCTGTCAGTTGCTCTCTACTTTTTTTTTCCTTCATGGCACTTACCTTCCAAACAAAAAAGCAAAATAATTTTCCTTTCTACTTGCTATTCGGAAACATTAATTACCTGCGAATTATTGCGTTATTTTCCAAAGGATTTTAAAGTTGTTTAGAACCGTCCAGCTGCATAACCAGGTCTGCGTGTGCGCGTGCGCAGCCCTTCTATGAAAGCATCCTGGCGAGGCAGCCTGTTATCTTTTTTCCTCCAGCGTGCACCAGTACGGTCACGCTTCGCCGCCTTCCTAGACTTCGCCTAGCCTCGCCCTCTTCCCCAGCTTCGCCTCCCTTCAGTTGCTTCATCTTCACCGGTTCACGACTACCTCAATCGAAGCTCATCTTCGCCGTGGCATTGTCAAGAACCACAGGAAAGTGAGAGAATGACTCTCGGGTATTCTTCGTGCAGAAGATTTTTTCAATGGTGGGGCACCTGAGGTTGAGCCGCGAATTGGCATAATCCCGAAAGGGACGTTGCACCAGTGCTGGTACAGCCTCAGGATGAGAAAAATAATTCCACTCATTCAGAGGTCGTAACATCTGTGGATCAGGTGCGTTGTGCGTTTGGTAATAGAAACGGCATGAGGCGTAAATTGGGAGACTGAACTTTTCTCTAGTTTAATTTTTCATTGTGTCAGTTACGGTTTTGGTGGGAGAACTGGGAAAAACACACCGGATTTAGACATGTTCATCTTGGAAATACAGTTACTGGGTTGCAACACTTTTTTGGCAAACAGTACGTGTGGGTAATCAACATGTGGTTAAGACTAACACCGGGAAATCTGTTCCCATTGTAGTAAAGTACGGAAAGTTACAACTTACATTGGTCTTCTGTGATATTACATTATCAATGACAAACCTCTACGGCATCAAATCCTGGATTCAAGGATGTAGATGGGTGAACAAACATCAGGTAAGTTAGGGATTTCAGACATGGAAGTTCAGGACACAGGCAAATCTTAATATAACAAATGTGTTGGGTTCACAGGGGAAAATACAACTGGACCCTTAACTCAGACATGAGTTATACATGGAAGAGGGAGAAAAGGAACGAAAAACGGTAACAATATGCCCACAACAAGAAAAACTTAAAATAGATGTACGGGAGTGGCGGAACAAGGTCATTGGCCCTATAGGAAAGAAACTCCCTCACATTTTCCCTCGAGGGCTGGTAAGGGGTTTTTCCCTACTCCTTTACCAATTTTACTCGGGAAGAAAACAAGAGGGGTTAATAAGTTTCAACATTCCCCGGCTCGCGCACATCAACAGGTGCATACAAAATTTAAAAAAAAAACCCTTAACCTAACTTAAACATTTTCAATAATATTTTAGCTATGTTGTTCCCCCCCCCCCCTCGTGGGCGTGAGAAGGGGATATCAGTCCGCATTGGTAGCTTGAGTGTGGTATCGATAACAACACGGGCCACATAAAAAGCATTGAACATAATCAATGAGAATAGTATAAACATTTGCAAAGATACCAAGGTAACATTGAGAAAAAAACAATGTGTAGAGAAAAATGTGTTAAGGCGCCAGTCGTAACGCCAAGTTACGGGGTTTAAATCTTAGGAAATAGGTTAGACAGGTTAAAGTACAAATTCAATGCAATAATCACAACACTATGACGACTAAAATGTCTCTTCTATGTCGTCTTGAGAATCGATATCCCGCCAATCACTTATATTCACCGACAAAACCACTTCGGGTGGTAACCCTCTTTGATGACGTGATTCCCTTTAGGGTTGAGGAGGTGGTTGTGGGGGATGTGTAGATGGTGGGAGTGGGGGTAAAGCTGGTAATGGTTGAGGACCTGGTTGGACAAAGGCTAGAGGCGGTGTGGAAGCGTTGGACTCATCAGATATATCTTATTGGGGTGGTAGTGAAGTCAATTTCCCCATTGACCATGGGGTGGTGTGGATGGTTGAGTATTGTCCAGGTCCAAACCAGTTTGCAGCGTTTTCCTCCTCGTAAAACGAAACGTTACACAACATTTACGTATTTTTTCTGGCTAAAGCTAAACAGTTTATAACTTCATTGCTGGTGGTCGTAATAGAGGTAGATAAAAGCATCCGCTGTCGGAGCGTATGGTCCACGACGAGTCTTGTCAATGTGAGTACGCTAGGCATCCAAATCTCCTATGCCGGGACACGTGGCGTTCATGGCCAGACCATTTTTGTATAGGGGTTTCCGCATCCGGGATGGATTTGGAGTCTAGACTGTTTCTTGCTTCTGCTGCGGCTATGATAGCGTCTGGCCAAAATGAAGTGGTAGTCGTGCATCATGTAGGAAGGAACGTGCTAGTGACTTCAAGACTCCATGAGCTCTCTGTACTCTAGGGCTACATCGATTTCACGTGACGGATTCCTCACTTGGAACAGTTGATTCTAAAAAATGGTTGCAGAATTCCCCGCCATTATCGGATGAGATTCTTTGAAAGGTGTAACCAGTCGTAAGTCTCTAACTGTAGCACCAAGTCACGGAATCGAGTAAACACTTCTGTCTTATGAAGTAGTGGTAATACGAAGTATCTTCGGCTGTATACATCCACAATTGTCAAGAAAAAAAGTTCGCCATGCTAACTCGGAACATTACTTGGTCCGGAAACATCGAGATCCAGTTGTTCGAGAGGCTTGGTTGCATAAGGTAGGTTTAGGCGAGGGTGAGACTTTTTTTCTTGTCTTTGTCGCCGCACAAACGGAGCAGAATTGCGACGGCTTTTCCTATCAAACGAGGAACAATCACCTTCCCATTGTTGAACAAGTGCTTAATCCTGTCAGTGGGCACATGACCATACCTACGTTGCATCATGTCTATATGACATACTGTGAAGTGCGCTTGTACCGAGGGAACGTCACCTCTTCCATCGTTTAGCTCGGTTGGAACGATTGTGTCAGAGTTCGAGACATGGGAAATCCCAATGACTTCACCTGTAGACTCGTAGAGATTCTCACGAAAGTGAAAAATGAAAGCACATCTGGAGGTATAGTGGAATAAATAAAAACTCGGTTGCGTGAATGACGAACTTGTTGTTCACTTCAATGCAAAGCTCCAAATAATACGTAGTTTACCCGGGCTGACTCAACAAAAATCACGTCTCGCAGTAGAAGTTTTCCGGTGAACGGCTTTCCGTATTTATTCACGGAATTTACGTGAATATCGCCAATCTTGTATCCCTGAATAGAATGACCACATGTGGCAACGGATAAGTGAATCACAGGGCACGTCGCCAGGTCGACGTTTTCGGGCTTAACATTTAGAACATGACAACAGACACCGGAGTCCAAACGGAACATCGATGTATCGGTTGCGAATTGCCTCCATCACTGCCCATTACTGAAAACCCACTCAGTTGCTGCTGCTTATTGGAATCCCTACTCGGGCGGGGAGTAGCCCCGATTGAGCTCCGACCACGTCCTTGTTCGGTCGAGGTCGGCGCAACTTGCGCTGGAGAAGCGTTATTACCACAACGAGAACGCCCATGCCCATAACCGTAGCATAGGCACAATGCTTCCGACACAATGCTCACGGGGGATTCAGTTGCAGCTGTCAAACTTATGGTCGTCAACTCCACATGACCAGCATCCGGTCTCAACTGAACCAGCTGTATGTGAAATTGCTGCTGTCATCAGCATACAGTACCAAGGATAAGTGGCTCCTGGGATTCCAACACCTGGAGGCGAAGGCTGAGGATACGGATAAGCTCGAGTCTGAGGCACGGACATCGTTGGATGAGGCGGAGTGCCGGACATTGCAGCCTGTTCCAGTAGGATTTGTTTATGTGCCAGACCGGTTTGTAAAGCCTCCAAGGTTAAGGCAGGTTTATGATAAAAATATTCTTTCGTCGACTTGAACTGTGGACGGTCCAATCCATCGAAAATCGCCATACAGAGCTTGTGCTCCTTAATGATTTTACCGGTTGCGGCACACGCCTGGCTAAGGCCCAGCATTCTCGTTATATACATTGGAATACTCTCCGACAGATGTATCCTAGTCTTTTTCCCTGTTCTCCCACCAAAACCATAACTGACACAATGAGAAATAAAACTAGAGAAAAGTTCAGTCTCCCAATTTACGCCTCATGCCGTTTCTATTACCAAACGCACAATGCGCCCGATCCACGGATGTTAGGACCTCTGAATGAGTGGAATTATTTTTCTCATCCTGAGGCTGTACCAGCACCGGTGCAACGTCCCTTTTGGGATTGCGCCAAATCGCGGCTCTACCTCAGGTGCCCATCATTGAAAAAAATCTTCTGTACGAAGAATACCCGAGAGTCATTCTCTCATTTTGGTAGCAATATGGTAAAATTGTTGCTGTGCAACAACTTTTGGTAGCAAGTAAACAACGCTACAACGTAAATATTTGCTTCAATATTTATTTTAAAAGAAACGGTATCAGTAACCTGAAGTAAAAATTTTAAAATTTGCACCCGAATTTTAGGACCTAAATTTGAACTACTTTAAAATATAAAAAAAAAAATGTAACAGTAAATTTATCCGGATTTTAGGCTCCATTCAAATTAATACATAGAAGCAAAAGAGAAGAAAACGACATAGTATCTAAAATATGTTAAAAATCGGTGGGTGGGGGAGGGAGGAGGAGACAAGAGAAGTGCAGAAGAAATACAGAAAAAATGGAAAATGGAGTAAGACGGAACACTATGGAGAACAGAAAGGAGAGGACAAAAAAAAATAGTGCGGGGCGGAAAAAGGTTAATGATGGGGTGGGGGAACAGGGTAGAAATGAACCGTGGGCAGGGGAGGGAATTGTCGTCTTATCTTCCTTCCCCTCCTCTTCCTTTCTTGAGGAAATAACCTCCTATTTAACATTGTTTAGATACTTTATAACTTTCCTTTCCTTGCTGCAATGTGTTTAATTTAAATATAAATCTGGATGAATTTATTGTTAAAATATTCTTACAGTAAAACCTCGATTATCCTAACTAATTGGGACCAAGGGTAGTTCGGATAATCGAAAATTCGGATAATCCGATTAATGTTAATAAACCAGACGTACTGCATGCAAGGTAAAAATTACAGGCAAAACTGGTATTATTTACCTATAAACAACCTTTATTCATATTTTCAAGATTGCCATTCAGTTAAGTAATTGATAATTGCGATTGAACTATTTTGCCAATAAATAGTTTAATCGATTAAACTAAAATGGTTCTGTACCATAAATAATAAAATAAAAAATAAAAATAAAATCCCTATGAACGATCAACATTGATTTGGTATAAATCGTCCTATGTAGACAGTAATTCTTGTGGTAGGCCTAATCATAATATATATTTATACCTGAATTAGTATTTTTACGTCGTCAAAACGAACGTGAAATTGCTTCTGTGTGATGAAAATAGCGCTTGGTTCAAGCGAACGGAGTCTAATTCATTAAACAAGCATCGTTCGGCTGCCATCTTGTCGTGTTTGCAATCTGGGAATCCCGGGGAAATCCCCTTTCCTGCTGCCACAACGTCACTGCCTTTTCCTCCAATTAACTGTTCCGTTTCAAAAGCCGTTGGCGCGTTTTGTAGTATCGCGACTCGCGAGATCCGATTGGTTCATTTGTGGCACGTGGCATTGGGGCCAGTCATAATATGACGTCACGTGAAGCGAGTCAAGGTCGCCTCATTGGAACTAGCATGAGCGCATTGTTTGTGAATGGCCGGCTAGGAGACAATGATGGCGGATCGCGACAAATTGCGGGAGTGCTATCGACGATCGGCAATATTTGAGGCCATGTAACAACTTTACTTGCACGATAATAAAAATATTAAAAAAAGATTTTGGAGTTGGTAAAAAATACTGTAGAAGAACAACCAGTGGCTGTTAGCATTCCAAGATTGCCTAGGTTCAGCAAGTATTGATATTTTCTTTAGGCCTACTCGGAACTCGGAGTTTGCCGGTTTTCTTGTCCAAGGGGAGTTCGGATAATCGGGTTCGGATAACTGAGGTTTTACTGTATTTAATTTTAAAATATTGTAAATATGGTTTCTGAGTATTGCGTAGAAATTTTCTGTATAGCCTATGTCACTGTGAAATTGAGTTGGTAGCCTGATAAATCACAAGTCTGGTGTCAAACCGTCACTCATTATAGGCCTATTTTTGAAGTTTATTTAGTTAAAATAAAATGTTTTTAGCTGTTTGCATGAGAGAAAGACTGCGTTTTGCCAGGGAGCATGTCAACTGGTCTACAGAATGGGATGAAGTAGTCTTTGCCGATGAATCCTGCGTTCAATCTACTATGAATGGGAAAATTCATGTCTGAAGACTAGTAGGGGAACGCTTCAATCCACGTTACGTTCAAGAAACCTCCAGGAGCGGACGATTCTCAGTGGCTGTTTGGGGATTTTTTAGTGTTAATGGTCTTGGAAAACTCCATCGCATAAACGGTAACTTAGACCAATACCAGTATACTGATATTTTAGAACATGCAGCAGTTCCATCCATACTGGATGACCATTTTCGTGCCGGAGTGTATTGGTTTGTCCAGGACAAAAGTCCCATCCACGAAGCCCAAACTGTAAAAGACTGGTTTCAAAACCATGTAGGCGTTCAAAATTTGTCATGGCCGGCCAAATGTCCGGACTTAAACCCCATCGAAAACGTATGGCGTGCCCTGAAGAAGGGCCTAGGAATAAACTGCAAAATCTTCGACATTCAGATGACTATTTCGTATTTCGTGGGCAGCGCGTTCACCAGCTCGTCAAGCTTCCACTGTCGGACAAGCTGTTGTTTCAGGTCCCTTCCAATGATGTTTTCAACCCGTGGAAATGCAGGCCCTTTAATGTTCATCAATGACGCACCTCCAATTTCATGCAATCGTATGGCTATCGATTCTAAGCATCTCAGATGCCTGTCATTCTTAGAATTTGAAGTCACCAGCGTCTCAGCTTTCTCCCATCCAATACTATGCTTAGACTCCATGCAGTGAGCTGCAATGCCGTTGTCTTCTTTCCCGTTTCTTACATTGGCCATGTGTTGCCCCATTCTCATTTCCTTGTCTCTCCTATATATACGGCATCGCAGTCTCTGCATGGTATCTTGTAGACGCCTTCACGAACATTCTTCACTCTTCCCATCATTTCTTCGTCCTTCAGTTTTTGTGTCTTCTTCAGCATTCTTCCTTCATTTTCCCTTTTCTTCCTCATCCTTCCTTTCGTCAGTTTTTTTATGTTATCCGTGTTTTTAAGGTAGGTTGTAAAGCCGCACTTGATTCAGATGACCTTTGGGGGAAGAATCCAGGAGCAATGGGAAGTCTTGGTCAAGACGTAACGTATGTTCACAGCCTCAGTGACTATATGCCTACTCGCCTGCAAGCAGTTATTCAGAACATTGGAGGGTGGACAAAATATTAGTTGTGTGGCGAAAGACATTCGTATCTGTCAATGAAATGTTTTGCACTAAAATTCTGGGTCAGTTAAACAAATTCATAGCTTAAAAACTAATTATCTTTCAACACTTAGCCTACTATTAGGATATTAGTATATTACTTTATTAGGAGCCTACTATTAGGATATTAGTATATTACTTTATTAGGAGCCTACTATTAGGATATTAGTATATTACTTTATTAGGAGCCTACTATTAGGATATTAGTATATTACTTTATTAGGCAATTACGTATAGGAAAGTGGTCAAACCTATGGATTCAGCAGGCCATGTTATGTTTTATTATTGCTAAAAATTGCATTTTTTTTTAATACTGTTATTATTTGCTATTAATGCATCATTTAATAAACTGCTAACAAACTGTTCAGTAATGTTTCAGTAAAGAAAACATTTATTTAGTTTTAGTAACCTTTGTTAGCACCCTTTTAATATTGTTTAGCTTTATTATTATTAATTTTATTATTACAAAGCTTTTTATTCGAAATTTATTCCAAGCACTTCCTTTTGACAACAATCTTTAACCCTTTAAGGACTGCATTTGCGCTACGGGTTCGTAACGGACTTATAGAAAAAAATTCATAGCTTCTCAGCCGCTTGAAGTAAGAGAATGAAACATGTGTAATTTTTTTCCTTAATGATCTGGCCTTCATATCCCATTTTTAGTTTTACTGTACTTGGTTAGAAGTTTTCGATCTGACCTGTAGAAGAGCTGTAAACAATAATTAAAGAGCGGGCGCATTCGGGCGCACCCGTCCTTAAAGGGTTAAAAACAACAAAATTCAGAACTTATCAGTAATACCATTTTCATTCAGTATAGCATGAAAAAATGTTTCTTTAAGTATTCATTCACCCTCTTGAGCTTTTTAGACAGTGGCATATATACATTTTTTCTTGGGGGAGGCGGGGTATATAACGACGTCCCTCTTATGCCTCTTGCTTGAAAACTTTAGACCGGTTTATTTATATTGTCGAATATTTTCCTTAGTGTAGTAACGTATACCTTTATAAAAAAAATTTTTGAAGAAAATAGCAAATAAAGAGATCTTTTCCATTTTGGAAGGATACTTGTCCCCACTCCCTCCCCTCACCCTATTTACGCCACTTGTTGGTTTTAGGGTAGGAGAGTGGGAAAGTTTTACAGATATCTTCCTGGTATAGGCGTGTTATCATTAGTGCATACACCAAAACTTAAGTTTCTTTGTTGCCAAAACATCTTAACCTGATAATTTAGCATTACATTCCTCGAATGTGATGTTCCCCTGAAGGTTTCTTCCGGTGCGCAGCAGCCTGCTTGCATGACCCCTACTGCGCATGTGCGTGGCAGTACTCCCTTATAAAAGCGACAGCGCGCACGCTATCGGCATTCATTTCCCTCCAGAGGTGTCTCCACGCCACCTCGCGCCGCTGTTCCCCCATCTTTCGCACGGAAAATTGGATTCTACCCGATGATGGCCGCCGCTCCCGAAGCTCCAGCTTCGCTCGCCGCTCCCTCTCATGCTCTCCTTCGTCCGCAAGCAACCGGCTTCTCCCTCGGCAACCGCTGGATCTCCGCCCTCGACCTTGCCGCCGTTGGCCCGATCCCTGCCGCCTCCTTACCGAAGCTCCTCTCGCAAGCATCAACGTCTTCTCGGACTCTCCCTTGCAACCCGGCCAGCGCACCCCGCCTCCAAACCCACGGACCTATCGGCTCTATGACAAGACTTTCTACAGGCGAAAGACGTCTATCGTGAAGCCAAGAAATCCCTCCAGCGGGCTACAGCTACTCACTCTCCAGCCCGCAACTCTCCCTTGGACTTATCGTCCAACTCCTCCCAGATTGGTCGAAGCGTTTCCCACAGCGAAGTCCGGCACATCGTCCAGGAAACGGTCCGTATGATGCAAGACAATCCCATGCCACCTCCCTCCTGCACGTCGTCCGCCCGTCACGCCCACACGCAAGCCTGGATTACTTCCGCCTCCAGCCGCGACTCGGGCAAACGCGGCTCGACGCCGCCCCCCCGGCAACCAGAAGAGACACAAGTCGTCTTCTCCCTCTCGTCCGCAAGCTCCTTGTTCTGCCGTCCCCTCGGCGACTACCGAAGCTCCACACCCGGCCATCCCACCCTCGTCCGGCAAGAAGATCTACTTCCCGGACGACGCCGCCGACGACCAGACTTTCCCGCTGGTTGCGCTTCTCAAGACGGTCGAAGAAACCATTCCCGACTGTTTCCTCTTCAAGCCCTCACAGTCGGCTGACGCTCCCGTAATCAACCGTGGGCTGAAAACTGGCTTCGGCTTCGCCCTTAGAGACAAAGACACCAAACCCCGCAATCTTCTTGGGCAATCCACCACGCTGCTAACCTGCCTCCTCCGGAATGAAGGCTCCCTACTTGGCAAGGGCGATCCTCTCATCCTCGACAAGGAACCACCACCTCGACCAGGCCGTGAGAGCAGCTTCTTTCATCCGTTGGGCGACGGCGCCACGAACCCGAACAACTTTGCAACCTACCCGGAATGCGAATTCTTATGCAGTGAAGTGAAGATGGATTTCGGCACCGCTCTTTCTATCCCGAAGAAAGCTGACATCCCAACTTTTGTCCTTTACGAGAATGACAAATATCTCCGGCTAAGCCTATGTGCCGCTTCCCAAGCCGACGTTCTCAACACTGCGGTAAACGCCCTATGCGAAAAATTATCCTCGGACGGAAGCCCCGAAGAAATACGCAATCTTTCGTCCCTAGTAATGCAGCTCTTTCAGAAGGCAAGCTTCGCCACGTATCACTCCATCAACTGGGCTACGAGAGCCCTTTTCAACAACACAGTGCTCCTCCGAGACATTGCTCTTTCGTCCGCAAATAACCTCAACGTCTCCACGATGCACCGGCTCCACAACCAGCCCATCCACGAGTCGGACACGCTTTTCCGGGGTCTCATCCCAACTCTCGCTCCTCACCTCGACATCGCTCGAAAACCCAAGCCGTATAAACAAATCCCTCCTGTCTCTCGTCCGGCTCTAAACAATAAACAGCCCTACCCTCGCTCTTCCCCAGACAACTGGAACAGGACACCGGCTCCCTCTCAGTCCCCGCGTCACAACGAATCTCGTCCGAAGAACCAGCAGCCCTTTCGGACGGACCAGCCTCACTCTCGTTTCGGTGAACGCAACCAGAAGCGAGCCGCCACTCCAGACCGACGAAGTCGCCACTCGTCACCAGGGGTCAAAACCAACTTTCATAAGAACCAACAATGACGCCTTTCACCCATCCTGTCTTCCAGTCGGTGCAAGATTACGACTTTTTCTTCCAGCTTGGCGCCGATTAACAAACAACCCGGTCCTTCCCATCATCAAACACGGCTTTCACCCGGAATTTCTTTCAAAACCACCGCTCCTTCCATCACCGCTTTGGGAATTCTCCCCACCACCAACGCCACAACTTTCATTCGAAGTCTCAGAACTCCTGCTGAAGGATGCTATAAGGGAATGCCACAAGCCAGGCCCGGGCTGCTACAGTTCCGTCTTCACCCGACAAAAGAAGTCAGGAGGCTCCCGCTTGATATTCAACATGAAACCTTTCAACAAATACATCTCAAACGACCACTTCAAAATGGAAACTCTCGAATCCATCCGTCTCTCGTTCAAACAAAACGACTGGACAATCTCGATCGACCTAAAAGACGCTTATCTCCATGTCCCACTCCATCCTGCTATCACACCTCTTTCGCTTCATCTACAACCAAAAGGTCTACGAATTCCGCTGTCTTCCCTTCGGCCTGAATGCGGCCCCCAGAATTTTCACATTGGTCCTCAAACCTATTTTGGCTCACCTTCACCAAAACGAAATTCAAGCCAACGCCTACCTGGACGACTGGACCCTCAACAACCCGGACCCTCTCACATTAGTACGAAACACGGACAAGACCATTTCCCTGTTAAACCAACTGGGCTTCGGCATAAACTACTCAAAATCCCGCCTAATACCAGCACATATCTTCACCTTCCTCTTTCGACCTCCACTCAGCAAGGATTGCTCCCTCCCCGGAACGGATAGAAGACCTCCTTCTCTACACCCGCCTCTTTCGGTTGAAAACAAGCTTCTCTCCTCGGGAACTAAACTCCCTCATCGGGAAGATGGACGCAATGGCAACCTCGTCCCCTACGGCCGATGGATGGTAAAACCACTTCACCACCACCGCATAGACAATCAGGCAATCAATCAAGACCTTCCGGACAAGCAAGTACCCTTCAGTCCCGACTTTCCTCTGGACTCCCTTCTTTGGTGGTCAGATGTTACCAACCTTACGAAGACACAACCTCTCCACGAACCACATCCCGAGCTGCTCCTTTTCACGGACGCTTCGAGAACCGGCTGGGGTGCCCACCTTGACACAAAAGAAACCTCAGGTCTTTGGCCGCCAACCTGCACGGATCACATCAACTCCCTCGAGGTTCGAGCAATTTTACTCGCTATACAACACTTCCTTCCCAAAATCAGGAACAAGACAATACAAGTCCAGTCCGACAACACATCTGCCTGGCCTACATAAGGAACGAAGGAGGAACGAAATCCAGATCTCTCCACCACCTAAAATCGGAAATCTTCAACCTCTGCATACCGCACAACAACACACTCCTTCCTCTCCACATCCCAGGCAACAGGAATGTGATTGCCGACTCCCTTTCACGCCAGAAACTTCCAACGGGCGAATGGTGTCTCAAGAAATCCATCTGCGAATCTTTCTTCACCATTTGGGGCACTCAATCATAGACATGTTCGCCACGAGGCACAATGCCAGACTTCCCCTCTACATAAGCCCGATTCCAGACGAACAGCAGTAGCAGTAGACGCCTTAACGTTCGCTTGGCACAACCTGTTTGCCTACCTCTTCCCTCCCTTCAAGCTCCTCCCTGAAGTTCTTCTAAAAATCCAAGAAAGCCAGAGCTTGTTCCTGCTCATAGTCCCCCTCTGGCCATCGGCAGCATGGTTCCCACTCCTTCTAGAACTTCTAGTCGACACTCCAAAAAGTCTACCTCCTCAACCAGATCTTCTATTCCAACAGAAGGGAACAAAGCTACACCCGAACGTATCCAACCTCAATCTACACGGGTGGCTACTATCATCAAACTCCTCAAAAAGGCTGGAATTCATCAAGAAGAGGCCGAACGCATCGCCTCAAAGGCTACAAGAGATTCCACTAACCGGATGTATGACAGCCACTGGTCAAAATGGATTTGTTGATGTATCACAAAACAAGCTAATCCTATCAACCCACCTCTTCCCACCCTCCTAAACTTCTTCAGAGATTTGTTCAACATCGACAAACTCAAAGGCTCTACAATCCTAGTCTACCGTTCTGCTTTAAACACTGTCGTCAAAGCCGCCAACAACATGAACCTACTTGACGACTACCGAATCTCAGCCCTTCTTCGTTCATACGAAAACGAAAGACCCGCCACCAGAAGATCAATAACAGACTGGGACCTTTCACTCGTCCTCCAGTCCCTAATGGGCGAACCATATGAGCCTTTCCCTTCCCTTCATCTCATGACCCGCAAGACGGTTTTTCTCGTCACTTTTGCTGCCAGCCTTCGCTGTTCTGAAATCCAAGCCCTCTCAGCAGATCCTGCATACTGCATCTTTGGCCCCAACTTCTCCTCTGTTACGCTATACCAAAGATCAACATTCAGAGCCAAAACACAAAAACCTTCGGAACCACCGAAACCAATCACCTTTCCAGCTTTATCCCCCCTAGTTGGAAACGAACCTGAACGCCTTCTATGTCCTGAACGCCTTAGATGTTTTGGCAACAAAGAAAGAACATTTTGCCGGCCCTCAGTCGGGCCGGCTAAAAATGGTTTCTTTGTGCCTAAAACATACTTAACCTAACTCCCGCCCTGCCTTCCCTCTCGAGTCACCGCCTGACAAATTAAGAGTAAAATGAATGCCGATAGCGTGCGCGCTGTCGCACTTATAAGGGAGTACTGCCACGCACATGCGCAGTTGGGGTCATGCAAGCAGGTGGCTGCGCACCGGAAGAAACCTCCAGGGGAACATCACATTCGAGGAATGTATTGCTAAATTATCAGGTTAAGTATGTTTTAGGCACAAAGAAACCATTTTTAGCCGGCCCGGCTGGGGGCCGGCAAAATGTTCTTTATCGTGCTTTTGTCAAACAAACATTAACTTATTACGAGTGTTCAAAACAGGGAAGTGACTACTGTTTCATTTATTTTCAAGCATATTTAAATCGACGTTTTGCAATATGACAGCTGTTGTATTAGTCGGAGTAGCTGCTGTCACAAATAAAAAAGATGTGCATTCTATTCCATTGCATTCGTTAGAAAGTAGCACTTTAGAAATTCGTACAACAGTAATCATATTTGTGTCGATTAGTAGCCTCTAGTTGGGCAGCAACAAATACACAGGGAGCAAAGAATTGCTCGAAAAGTAGTTGGTATAATGTTAAAGCAATTATAGAGAACCAAGCGACTTTTAACACGGTAATAGCTTTCTACAGCTCTCAGTGTTATTTCTTTAAACCCCTCATCTCATCTCTTTATTATTACAACCCCAGCCCAAATATCAGCATGATTAATAGTAGAAGTTTCAACTCTTAGCCACTTTATTATTATTTTTGTGACGTTATTTGTGAACAACTGGAATCCATCAGCCATAACAAAGAGAAAACGGAGCCATTGAATTGTTCTCTTATAATTAAAAAGAGCATTGTTGAGCTTGGCTCTTCCTGAAGTGAAGCAGCTGCCCTCTGATTTGAATATTTTCGTCCATTGTTTCAGCAGGAAAGACGAACGTTGGAAATGTTAGCGACTGTACATAGAGCAATTTTAATGCACCGCCATGTACGTTTATGACACAAGAATCGTAGTGGAGAAAATAAATGTTTCCTGACGCAAAAGGTTTTCTCTGTGAATGTTACCAATAGCGAACCGTGGACCTCTGGGCAGATCTTCTCAAGACGTTTGTAAACGATCTGGGTAGCTTAGCTAGAATTACCATCTTTCGATTGCGCTAAGAAATTCCTTGCACGATCTTCGCCCGTGGCATATTATTACCCGTCATCAACATATTACTTTTTTTTTTTTACACTTGCTCCCACAGAGAAATGAGTTGTTGTGGTACGTAATAATTTTTTGTAGAGTGTTGGATTACGAGGGGGCCGTTGTAAGTTTCGTGTCCTAACATACCCGGCAAATTTTTGCTAGAGTTAAAACGCCTCTTGAAGTCCCAGATGCTAAATGCCATGGTCCGCAGTATAGAGCAGCTTAGAAGTCAGCTGGGTTGTTTGGTGCAGGCGGCATTTGTGCCCGGGAAGTTGAACGTGACAGCAGATGGACTGTCTCGAGTTTTTAGGGATAGGTTTGACTTCTGGTTGTGTACCACGGCGGTCCTGAAGAAGTGTAAGTGGTTTGGGACGCCAGACGTGGATTTGTTCGCAACAGAGGCGACGGCCCAATTGCAGCTTTTTAGGGCGTGGGGACAATGCCCAGGGGCAGAGTTTGTGGATGCGTTCAGTGTGAACTGGGGCCCTTTCTTTCCATACGTTTTCCCTCCGTGTCCTTTGATAGGACGTTGCGTGGACAAGCTGATGTAGATCAAGTGCAGTGGGCAGTATTGGTGACATCGGACTGGCGGTGTGCAGCTTGGTTTGTCCGACTATTGGCCTGGGCCGAAGACGGGCCGTATGCCTTGAGGAGTGCAGGGGCCCTCCTGTGGGATCCATGTACGGACACCGAAGTGGCGGATCAGTGGGGTCCTTGGGGGGGGGGGGTCTTGGGTGTAGGTACAAGGTGATTGCTGAGCGAGGCCAAAGTGTCGCCGCAGCCATCTTCAGAGCGATTCCTAGGAGTAAGTGCATTACTACCTATTCCATCCCAATCTTGTAACACAGCGAGGAGGATTCTGCGAGTGAGAAATGATGATTCTCCCAGAGAACTTGTTCTTGCAGGAGAATCTTAGTTCTCTGAGTACAATCCGACGAAACTGTTGTAAAACAGGGCCTGCCCGCCTCCCTACACAGAATTGAGCATTCACAGCAAGAAAAGAGTGAGTGGACGCGAGCAGGGTAGAAACGGAAGTGACGCAGTATTTTGCATAAATGACTGCGTTAATGAGATGGTGGGGTATTAAAACGCGCCGTAGGTAAAGGGAAGGATCCCAATCTTGTAACACAGGTTCGTCGGATTCAACTCAAAGAACTTGGATTCTCCTGCAAGAACAAGTTCTCTCGGATAATCATCATTTTAAACACAAGATCAATAATTGATGGAATGACCCCCATGCAAAAGTGGTCAGGTCGGGTACCTGTGATTTTGAAACACCGGCGTTTTGGGTGTTTGGCATATTTGCATACCGATAAATCTAGAAGAGGTCCATATGATGTTACTTCTGTTCCTTGCATTCACGTAGGGTATAGTCATAAGCGAAGGGCTTACAGTTTATATAATCGTGGTGACCCAACAACATACCTCTGGCACAAATGTAGATTTCTATGAATAAAACAATGCATCAGATTTGTTCAAGAGTGGAGGAAGGGATCTGAGTGGGTGATGGGATGAATCAGCCCCGGTTAATACTGTGCTGTCAATCTTGGAGAACGACAGCAGTGATGACTCAGATGACGATGCTTCAACTCCCACAACACCACTCGTTCCTCCACCACCAGTTCAAACTGTTGTACACCAAAACCCAAATATGCCACAAGTTGTGAGGCCACCTAACACTCCTACAGTTCCACTTTGGCGTTCCCGGAGACAACAAGGGCTTTCCCCACAAACGAGTCCTGAAATACCCATAATTAAGTCCCAAAACGATTTATCAACATAAATCGTTTGAAATGTAACCTAGCAATCATTTGTGTAAACTAACAAATTTTATCAAACTTAACAGCGTTGACGGCAAACGCATAATTCTATCCCGAAAGTAACGTAACATTTTTTCTACTATGTAAGTGTATTTAACATGTATGGTTATCGTATTGTGAGTTAGTTGAGGGTGTGATCGAAACCACGCTCGGCTACGACGCAAGGGATGCAATCTTCCAAACGCACGAGGGGGGGATAAGGCGTTTTTATTATGTTCTTTCTGTTCTGCGTACTTGTTAAGATAGTAAAAATGGTATAAGGTGCAAAAGACAAATACTGCTAACCATCGAGGGGGAAAATGTGGGAAACTAACGCTGTAAGGGTGGCGCTGTAGTTTTGTGTTGTTGAAAACAGGGGTTGACCTATAGAAAATTTAGTGGGTCATGCTGTCGCATGTTGTCGCAAGAACTGTCACGTAGCTGTTGTTATACACAGCGTGTATTTTGTTACTACATGAGCATTTGGTTAGCCTACTCCCTGTTGTATCCATGTTCTTTTACTCTTGGTTACTTTGGAAAAAAAGGAGAAAGGCGGACAAGTAGTCGTGAGTAGAAAACATTCTGTAACGTAAATCATGTAAAAGTTGCTATTGTTGCAAACACCGTAGTTAAGCTCCAGTCGGACCTAATTCGCATAAAAGCACACTGTAGTGTGGCTAACGTAATTCCAGTGTTGTACTATTAAAGTAGGCCTACGAGCGCTGTCGGACCAAAGAATGTACATAGAGCAACTTTAATGCATCGCCATGTACGTGTATGACACAAGAATCGTAGTAGAGAAAATAAATGTCCCTGTCGCAAAAAGTCTTCTCCGTGACTCTGTTTCCCATAACGAACCACGGACTTCTCGGCTGATCTTTGCAAGACGTTTGTAAACAATCCAGGTAGCTTGATAAGAATTGCCATCTTTCGATTGCGCTAAGAAATTACTTGCACGTTCTTCACCTGTGGCATCCTATTACCCGTCACCAACATAGTACGTACCACAGCTGCTCCTTCAAAAACAAGACAAGGACAACACCACGAAGGCCAGCTCGAACAACCCGTCTCCAGCATCATTCACAACTCAACGCCCAAAGTCCAATCATGATGACTGTTCACACATACCAAGAAACTCGATTCGTGCATTCCTGAACGGATACAACTGGAACACAGCAAGTAGGTTCGATGCATAAAAACAGCCGTGGAGAGAACCCATAACTTGAAACCTAGCCTAGCTGCTCTCCAAACCACACACAACACAGGCATCACACGAAGTTCAGGTTTTCTCAATGACTCGGAAGTGGCACAGATTCCAAGTTTCTCCCAACATGTTCACTCCAGGACCTCCTTCCAAATAGAAACAACAGATTTACAGTCCGTGCAGCAGGTCCCAACTCACCGTCTCCGAAAAAAGTCAAACTCGTCTCTCTAAAAGTCCATCAATGGTCTGTCCACTTGTAGTCACAGACTTGATCGAAGGGTAGTGAGACTTCCTTGCGTAACCACACAGTCATTTTTCCAAGAAGCTGGCGGAATGATTTGTCTTCTGATGGAAACCGACGTTTCTTGAATCTTTGAGTGCCCTCGTCGTCTTCATCCTGACTACCACCATCCCTGGAACCGTCTTCCTGATTTCCCTCTAGCGCAACATCAGTCAGTCGTTCTTGCTCATTGCAATCCTCCGTGGTACCCGTGAGTTTGGCTGCAGTTGCTTCTCGGTCTCGTTTTCGATCAGTCTCCTCAGCTTCCTCGTCAGCAGCTCCTTCATCATCGTTTTCTTCGGGGCCATATATGTTCATGGTTAAGGGACAGAAATAGGGTTCCCACCAAGTGAAGTGTCCTTTATAGCCATCACTTGGTAGGTTACCGGAGACTTCCTGCAAACTACCTTGTAGGGTGCCTTTTACTTTGCGGCAAGCTTCGCTATGAATCCTGCCTGCACATTCGAACGAGCATGGTTTTCAATCTTCACCAGCTGGCATTCCTCAAAGGACACTGGCCTGTGCTTCTTGTCCTAAGCGCATTTGGCATTCCCGGCTGCCTCTGCCAGGTGTACGCGGACCAGGTCATGAGTCTACTCCAAGGCTTTATGGTTCTGATCTGCAAATTCTTGCAAGTGAGATTCGTTTGATTCGCTGGAAGGCTTAAGATCTGGAGAGGAATTCTTGAATCCCTCCCATGCCAAAGGTAGAATGGGGTTTCACCAGTGGGTCATGTGGGGTTGTCCTCTAGCATACTGTAGTGCCGGAAGTGGTGGACCCCATCGCTCATGGTATTCATGGGCAAACGCACAAAGACACACCTTCATAGTCCAATTAACACGTTCTGTCCCATTTGCCTACGGGTGGTAGGCCGTGGTCTGGTTGTGGTGCATGCCCGACACTTGCAGCATTGCCTCGAACTTTTTCCTGACAAAAGGCACACCATTATCAGACAACACGTAGGCCTGCGGACCATTGTCAGCCACCACTGCCTGCAAGAACGTGGTTGCAGCTGTTTACGCAGTTGTAAATCTGGTGGGTACCAGCCAAACGAATTTACTATAATGGTCCACAATGCATAGGATATACTTATTTCTGGCATAAGTCTCAGGAAGTGGACCAACAAAGTCAATCCTGACCATGTGCATTGGAAAGCTTGCTACAATGGGTTGCATATCTCCAGCTTTTTTGGTGTGAACCTGCCAGACAGCGCACAATCGCACATACTTCACAGTGTCAGAGAACAGTCTTGGCCAGTACGCAACATGTCGCAGCCGAGCAAGGGTCTTGTGAATCCCTAAATGACCAGCTTGTCGATGGTCATGACAGCCGTGAAAGTAGGTATGATGAAGAGACTTCAATACATAAAGACGGTAGTTGCCGTTCATCCTTCCTCTATTCTGAACAGTTGGATCCTTCTAATAGAGCAGTCCCTCGCCATCAAAGGCGTGTTTCTCTAGTACTCTCATCATGAAATTTGCTTTTTTTCTGTCCTGGAAGCCTTGCTTTGTTCAGTGAGTGCTCGTTCTACACGTGCGATTTCCGGATATTTCATCTGCTCAAATAATTGACGTTTGTTACGAAAGTCTACAACCTGATCATCACGAAGGTAGAGCATTGGAGAGATTGTTCTGGCATCCGTAAATGGTAACCCTGGTAAAGTCTGAAGAAAGTGGATGTCTGAAGGAGGATTTCAGCGACGACATTCTGCTTGCCAGACTGGTGTACCACTGTGAAGTCAAACATTTGCAGTCTCTGATAGCCCAGCATGCAGTAGGGCCTGATGTCTTGTTGGAGAACACCCACTTGAGTGCTTCATTGTCCGTGATGAGCATGGAATGTGCTCCTTCCACGTAGTTCCTCCACTTCACTACTGCCTCGACAGCAGCCAGTGCCTCTTTCTCAAAGGTGGTCCAACCTTCTTGTTGTGTTTGAGAGTCCTACTAAAGAACTCAATGACCGTTCTCTTGCCGCCGTGCTGCTCTTGAGATCATCACTCCAACGCCTTGGTCCGAGGCATCTGACTCTATGACAAACTCTTACTAAAGGTCTGGTAGTCCTAGTGCACTAGAGTTCAGTAGCTTTTCCTTCAAAGTGTTAAAAGCTTCTTCATGGACCTCCGTCCAGTGGAACTGTTCGTCCTTCTTGAATAGCAGGTAGAGTGTCTTGCAGTTTCCGCAAAGTCTCTGATGAACTTCCTGAAGAAGCGCGCGAAGCCCAAGAATTTGTTCACCTTCTTCTTGGATTTGGGACGAGGGTAGTTATGTAGTGAAGTAAAGTGTTCTCTGGTGAGCGCTAGACCTTTCGCAGACACCTTGAGACCAAGGACAGACACTTCTGGCATGCAGAAATGACACTTGCTTCTTTTCAAAGTAATGCCATGCTTCTGGAGAGCAGCGAAAATCTTCTCCAGGGCACGTACGTGTTCCGAGTACGTAAGGGTAGCCACAATATCGACATATACGATGCAGACGGGCACGATGGAAGGCTACGCTAGATGTCTTTAGCCCGAATGGCATCACCTTCCACTTCCCGCGTCTGACCTGGTCATCGGGTAACCATCTGATTGGATCTGAGAGTTAAGTTTGCGGTAGTCCAAGACCGGACGATAGCCACTGCCATTTTTCTTCTGCTTAAGAAAGGAGAGCCCCACTCGATCACTCGCCAGTAGCTCATCAGTCATCTTGTCCATTTCCTTTCTAATCTGCTGATTAGCTTGGTAGATACACCGAGCTTGAGGTTTGGGAGCCTCCTGGAACTTGACTTCATGCTTGTAGCACGTCGTACGGCCTGCATGGTTCGTACACGGCCTTGAACTTCTTGAAAAGCCTTAAATTTAAAAACTGAAAATTCAAGGCTTGAAAAACCTTGGAAATTTGAATGTTTATTGCTGGAGCTTTGAAATGGCCTTAAATTTTGTGAGTGTACCTTATTTGGAATGAGGTTAATGCCACAACAGTTATAGTAATTAGTAAACAAAAACGAACTCGTTTGATGCTTAAGGTAAGGTTTAAGGTAAGGTTGATCTACCGTTTTTTGAGCTGAGCACAACCACCAAAACACGCGGTCACAGCCTTAAGTTGACTCTCCCTAAACATAGGTTAAATTGCCATAGGCATTCTTTGCATGTCGGGTGGTCTCCGTCTGGAACTCGTTGAATGAGGAGGTGGTTACGGCCTCGTCTGTAAACGGGTTTAAGAGAATGTTGAAAAATGTAAACCTTACACCACATCTATTAAGGCCAGAGTACCATGCTTCTGAAAAACCCAACGAGATATGATGGAACAATTGAAGACCGAGTGCTGGTCTCTGTTTTTCTTGTAAAAGCTACCTTTAACATTGGGTAGGTTGTAAGTGGTTGATAATTCGACCCATTCCTACCCCAATGTTCCTCTTGTGGGCAGGAAATTGAATTTATTATATTATTATATTATTAACTGATTTGAACAGCAAAGGAACACAAATAAAATTTCCTGTAAGGTTTCAGATACTGCAGTGTTGACGTACTGTTTAGTCCACGTGAAACCTTACTGCTGTGTTGAAATGTTTTTACCATTTTTACTTTTTCAAACGATAGATCAGCTGATGATTGATGCACTCTTCTTGGCTAAACGACATCGCTGGAAAATGTTAAACTAATCGACTTAGTGTGCTTAGTCAAGCGATTCAGGGTCTGTGCGAGTCCTTGAAAACCTGGAAATGTCCTAGAAAGTAATAATGATGATGATGATGATAATGTCCTGGTAGTAGTGATGTCCTAGTATCATCAGTAGGGTGTTGAAAGGAAAGTAGATGACATGATTGAAGAACACTAAAAATATTTAACCAAGAAAGTAGTAGAGTGTGTAAGCCTTGCATTAATCTTTGTTTGGGCATGAAACAATTTGAAATTTGGACTCTGGCTTTAATTGTATGTACGTGTACAATGGTCAGCTACAGCAGTAAGGTTTCACGTGGACAAAACAGTACAGCAACACTACAGTATCTGAAACCTTGCAGGCAAGTTTATTTGTGTTCCTTAGCCGTTTTCACTTCGAATCAGTTAAACCTTACCTTAAGCATCAAACGAGTTCGTTTTTGTTTACTATTCGTGCTACTTTGGCGTACCATGCAAATTAGATTAGTTTCTTTAACGTTTTCTATATATATGTATTACGGTTTGCACAAATCGATACGGAAACAAACCCTTAAAGGGATGGTACCGATTATTCACACACGCGAAATCGCGTAACAATATAGGCCCGCGAGCCGAACGTGCGGATTGATACTGTGACGTAATATCCGCCGGCTGGAAGACGCGTGACGTCAAGCGTGAATCAGCGTGCTATCGCCAAGGCTAACTGAGGTAGTAGCAGCTAACGCAGCTTCAATCCCAGTTTGCATTGGCTCGCGCATTGATAGCGAAAACGTAAACAAACTAATGCGGTAGAAATGCCCCACGTTGCAACGCTAATAATATTGCAAAAAAAAAAAA